>VOMN01034385.1:0-57496 GCA_014899125.1 Orchestia grillus
TGAATCTGTCGAGGAATTTCCACTAAATATTACTACTGAAATACTCACCTCATGAGAACACTTAACGGAACTGGTGTAAGGCCACTTTGGTTGAGCTTAGAGTGTTGCGCGATTTGTGAAGTGCTGTGAAGCATCTTAATTCACAAGTCTTTAATTCACAAAAGCTCTAATTGTCGATTCTTTAAGTCACAAGTCTTTAATTCCCCATATTTTTTAGACCATAGTTGGTAATTCACAGATTTCTAGTGTGTTTAGTATATTTTCAAAGATCTTCAATAGTATCAGATTTCTGATCGAATGGGAACTAACATTTTATATTCGCTCTACTGTACTGTGAAGAGTGTTTATGGAGTTAGAATTGTTTTGCCTAAGAATCATTTTGAGTGTTAGGCTAAAACTAATACTCGACTTATTAAATTGACGTCGTGAAAAACATTGAGCTCTAATAAAAAAATACTATTTCAAGTCCAGTCTTACCTGAACATGCTTTTACACACGCGGTTTTGATCTCGACTCGATAAGTTTCTTGCCCAGGCAGCGTTTGTCACACGAAGGAAATGCAATCGCAGCCAAACCGGCATGTTTTGAACACCTGCTTCCACCCTCGCCCACGGTATGCCAGCAGTGAACCAGACCGCCAGCGAAAGGGAGGCTGTGCATGTTACGCCTTCTGTAGATTTCTCGGCCCAAAAATGCTATTTCCTGTGTGCACTTGTTGCCTGCGTCCGCTCTGACTGTAGTGACAGACGGAATATGGAGCTAAAGCCCGTATATTTCACTTGGCAGGACCCGGAGCTAGTATATTTCTTACGGTAGAAGCCAAAAATGGCATATTTCAATTGGTCGGAGCCGGAACATGCATATTGCATTTGGGTTGAGCTGGAGCCGGTATATTTCACTTCGTAAGTAGCGGAGCCGGACTGTTTTAGCTGACGGGAGCCGGTCTGTTCCACTTGGTAGGAGCCGGAGTATGCATATTGCATTTGGCTAGAGCTGGAGCCGGCATGTTTCACTGGATGCTATAGGGCACGGACCCAACATACAGTAGCGTCCAAAATTAGGGAACCGCGTTTAAATATTCAACATCTAAAGAAACGACGGATCAGTCTTTCTATGATTTTCAGTGAATGTACGTACATTAGTCATATATAGGCGACGCATTTTCGGAACTTTTCAGGCTAATTCATACAATACATAGAAAGAAATAGGTAATTTACCAATTTTCAAATGTTTAAAATTTATGAACAAATCAATTTTCCTTCCTAAAATACATGAATGAATAAACCCCAAGTAGGAATTTATTTTAATATTTGGCGCTTAGACCCTTGGACCAAAGATGACTGCAGCGCACCTCAACCGCATGATGGCACCAACTTCTCACGTGGGGCGGTTGGGAGATTTTTTGCTCACTCATCCGGCAATTAACTTCATAAATCTTGCACATTTACTGGTTTTCTTTCCATGAAATTCTGCCCTAATGTCTTCCATGAGTTTTCTATGGAATTTAGCTCGGGACCATAAGGTGACCAGCTCGTAACCTCAAATCTTCGATGCCTCAGGGAGTCCAGAACTAGTTTTGACTCATGGCAAGAGGCGTTTTCCTCCACGAAAACAGGATCCTCAAGTCTGGAAATTTGCACACCACTGGCACAACACAGTTTCATCCCATTAGGGCCGAGTGGCACAGATTTTTGGCATGTTAATCATCGCTATCATAGATGCACCGTAATTTGCATTTTAAATAGCCTAAGTTCACTTCACAACATCTGGTAATGAACGTGGCGCGTAAGGCACATGCCACAGTGCACACTTTCATAATTCTAAAAATTCATTTTCATTCAATAAAAAAAAGGACCGCGTAAGGCACCGATCAATAAAAAGGGTTAGTTTTTATATGCCGGCATAAAAATCTACGTACCGGCCTAAATAGGCTAAAGCAAACTTTTTGTAACTCCCTCAACTCTGGAATTTAAACGTACAAGAGATGTCGTGTCGTAGCTAGTCGGTCCCGAAATCATGACGAAGATCACGACGTTGCCCTCATAAAACTTGGCTGTTTTCTTGGCACACTTAAATTTCATTCTTTTACTGATTCATATTCTTCAAACTGCTTTACATCACTGCTTAATAAATGAAATTTCAATTTTTCGCTAAAAGCTGCTTTGTAATAATTTTCTTCAGGCCAATACACATGCTTGTTCGCGAAAGCTTATCTTGCTACCTTGTTTTTATTGCTTATCAGCGTTTTTTCCTAAGGGTTCCTGGTTATAGACCTATTTCATCCAAACGTCGTGCAGTTACACAGTTTGTTGTACAGTTGAGTTGTACAGTTTGTTGAGAAACAGGGATTTAATCTTTTACGTGCGTAGGAATATGTCTTGTGGTGAGAAAATGATCAGTGAAGACAAGACGATGTTTTGCCCCAGTGTAGTTTTTTCGGTCTCTCGAGCATTTTGCCCCGTACTTAATCTACCCGTGTGTGTGGTTTTAAACCTTCAGTATTAATCTACCCGTGTGTGTGGTTTTAAGATTTCAGTATTAATTTACCCGTGTGCGAGGTTTTCAGCCTTCAGTATTAATCTACCCGTGTGTGGGGTTTCAAGCCTTCAGTATTAATCTACCCGTGTGTGTGGTTTTTTACGCCTTCAGTATTAATCTACCCGTGTGTGTGGTTTTAAGCCTTCAGTATTTAGCTCGGAACCCTCTTGGAACGACTTCCGAGTCCAGGAGTTTGTTCAATGGTGTGATTTTTATTCCGTAATTTTGTAAATTCGGCGTTAATTGCAGAATCTGTTATAGAACTTTTTGCCATCTTGGTCAATGCTGAGCTGATGATAACAATAACTATTTTCTGTATCTAACCTTTTGCGTATCGAGGACATGAATCATTTGAGAATACCACAATTATTTCATCAATATTCCTTCATTTTAAACTCTGGAAAATTTGCACATAGCGCCTTTATTTTTGTATATTGTTTCAATTAACCCGAATTAAAGTCACAGAATTATTTATCATGCATATACATACCTATATCTATTAGACATTATTTAAAAATTCGCCCATAATTTCTTTAAGTATCAAACTTAGTCTCGTTCTTTAATTTTGGACGCTACCGCATTTCGCTAGGTCGGAGGCGGAGCCGAGGGCTTTGGGCAGTAAGGGATTTATTAAATTTTGCCGTACGTAACAATCGCGGCACGGGAGCCGGAGCTGAGGTTCGGCAAAATCACGGCAGTGGAGCTGTAACCGAGGCAGAAACTTTCCCTGGCTCCACACCCCTGCTGCCTGCCTCGCGCCGTTCCAGGCAGCTTGCCGAGTACCTGCTTTCTTCAAGCATGGAGATCTCGACGCTTTAACTCCATGCGAGGATTACTCTTAAGACTTCATTTCGTTTCAGTTCATATATTTTAGCCTTGAATCCTCTTTTTTTAGCTCAAAACTTGGGTGAATTAGCACACGACTGCATAAAACATAGGCGACTGTTCACGCAATATTTCGTTCATTTTAAAAATAATTTCTTTCTTTCACCGCTAAAGCACGAGGAAATTTTTGTTTTAGATCACAATAATTTGCTCTCTTTCTTGTTTGCTGTTGCGTAGCTAAGATCTTGCTTGTATTGAGACTCAAGTGACATATGCCATTGTTTCACTGCTCCTAACGATCACAGAAATATTCCTAGCGACAACTTATCCGACTAAAATTTAAGGGGGAATTGTAATGTAAAAATTAAAACTATTCAACAAACAGAACCAAAGTGATGCTAAATAAACTCTTTATTTTGTTGGTCTTTGAGCTCGTCATTCCTCACTGAAGACTCTTAACTTCATGATGAACGGTCGATATTTGGCGACGAAGGTCAGCGCGAGTGAAGGGCTCTTAATGCGACACAAATCAATAAGGAATTAGAGAGCGGAAACGGCCAATAAAGACCTCATTCGAGTGCATTAAAGGACGGGAAGAAGAAAGGCAAAATTCAGGGGGACTTGTTAATGAAGGTCTCTGAAATGAGGCGGTCCGCTCCGTAGATTAAAGCGGCGAGTTATCCATGCAAATTACTACCGTCAACTTCGTCACCAGTTTTTTCCATCTGTAAGCAGGGAAGCATTAGAGTAAAGCGTATCAGTTCACAGCTGATGAAGTTTGAGCAAAATAGCTAATGAATTTAATAGATTAAAATTCTAATTTTAGGATAAAATATTCGTGAAGGCCTCGTAATGGCACAACATCTTCCTATTTCATTACTGCGAAAGAGAATGAATTAATGCGATCCAAAGTTTCATTAACCTATCAATTGAAAATCCGAGTGATATTTTGGAAAGAAGTACGATACCATAATTTTCAGGAGTATTTCGTTCAAACGCTTAATTTCACGACAAAATCTGGCATTGTATTTTATTCAATTTTGTGAAATATTTTATAACTGTTCACCTCCTGAAAGCCGCAGTGCATTACCGCAAGTTACGGGCACAACGGGCGAGAAAGCATCGGCGGTGGTAGTCGTAGGTGCGAGGCCGAGCACCAAATGGTCTCGTCCTGAGTCCCTGAGTCATTTCAAAATCCTAAAGAAAAATAAATCTATGTGATGCACTGCACTTACAAGGTTGAGACCCTTAGACCTCAGTTAATCCACACTGAAAATGTCAAGTCAAATTGGACGAGCTTGTCAAAACACATAATATGAGGAGTACCATGTGAACAATTTGAGAAGTCATAACGGTTATATGAGAAGTAAATTTACTTTTTCCTATCGCGTTCACCAAACATCTCATAAATAGAAGAATTGACCAAGTGCAGCATTCCAGAGCGGTACAAAATACCAGCTCAGGAAGTCCGTCTAAAGGTGGTGCCTCAGCGGCCGTCGGCTGAGGGCCCTGTAAGTTTTCAGAAGCCTGCAGCGCGTGGAGAGTTCCGTGACTTTGACGCCTGCGAAAAGAACGCAAGTGACCGAATGACTTGAGAAAGTTAGTAATCGCTTCGGTGAACCGAGAAAATCTAGCGAGCGAGAAAAATTTGAATACGCAAGGGGTGCTGTCTCGCGTGAACTGTTCTTCACAGTAACGCGAACATTTTTTCGCTGAGCTTAATGCATTTTCTCTTTTACGCGACAAAAGCTTATCAATGTAACAAAAACAAGAAAATACAAATTTCAGTAATGACATGGGATGAAATACTTGACAAAAATGTGCGTGTAGTTTTTCCCCTAGTTTGAAAATTGGTCATTTTACAAGCAAGCAGGAGAAATGCGAGGAATCACGACAGTGAGGAGTACCTCGCATAATTTGTTGTTTTGGCATAAGTTACGCAGCACAACGTACCGATGAATACATTTGAGGACAAAAGTATCCAAATTTTATTTCACTAAATACCTAAACGCGATCAAAGTAGCGACCAAATGAGCGAAATTGGGTTCATTTAATTGCTTTATACCAGACATTAGTAAAGTATTACTAAACCTCATTATGAAATCGCAATTGAACATTGTCATTCTACAATACTGTAGAGGAGGTGAACGAATCTTTTTTACTTTTACCAAACCTTTTCACCAAACTGTAACTTGGTACATCCCTGTATAGCATTGAGAAACTCAGCATTTCCCACACCACACACTCACACACAAACATACTCGTACTCAACACACACGAGCATATACACACCTTGAATCCTTTAATTTAGATTGGGCTCTCTGGCCCGGGCTACTACCATAGCCGGGCACTGGTGTGCCGCCTTTTTACACTTGGATTGCTTACGATGCTTGTCCTCTCTTATTATACTAGCTATCTTTTCAAGTAGGCTGTTTTAAGAGTAGATTGATGACAGGGAGGCAAGGGAGACCTGTCAGGTAGAGCCTAAAAAGTTTATTCAAATTTGCATGAAATGCTTCCAAGAATGTTCTGTGGTCGTTTGGCAGGTGGTTATCACACATACATACATACGCACCACACACACTACACAGTCCACACTGACACACGCATACTCACATCACCCACGCCACGTAGAACACGTCACACATACACGTGCGTACCCACAGCGCACTCACACACACACAGCACACACTACACACACACAAAAAAAAACACTGCTCCGAGAGCAAGAGAAGAGCAAGTGTAATGCACCCTCCGACATCAGAACCTCATATCGTTCGCTGTTGTGTTTGCCCAGGACCAGCCTTCGGGGTTTAATTTAAGAGACAAGATTTCCCGCGAGTGGTCGCTTCTAAGGAACGCTTCTTGCGAGGGGCCAAGCCGTGGCCTCACTGCGCGGCATCAAAGTCGAGTTGCTGCCTCTCAATTTTACACAAGTCCACGCACCCCAGAAAACAGATGGAAAGTTTTAAGATGCGTCATTATAGCTCTAATTTTCATTGTTTAAAATTTGGCTGCTGTCTTATCATTGCGACGTATATTACACTTTTAAATCATGCTCTGTATATATCGTGCTAGAGCTTTGCAGGGTGCGAGGAATATTTTGTTTAAGAGCAATGATGATATAACAATAGCTGCTCATAGAGAACTGAAATTATCTTTGATTGAGCAAATATACGATGCACAAAAACTGAACTTGGGAAATTTTGACATTGTCACTCTCAAAGCCCACTGTCATCCCGCCCAAAAATGTCTTTAAATATAATCTTCCACTTACTGAACATTAGTAAAACCATTCGGAGAAAGTTTATTGTCTTCGATATGAATAACCCTGTAAATTTCATTAAACTGTAAATTCTTTAATGATCAGCACGGATGTTACAGCCTCGTTACAAATTTTCCTTGACCAATGAACTGTAATCCAAGGGTGTTTGTGCTAGTTTTCATATTTTCTCAATCGAGTTTTTCCATAAAGTTTCTGTTCTTTCTTGCACTCCTTACGAACATTATTTTATTAATAATTTATTCCTACGTCTAATTCATCATTTCGTAGTAATTTGCTTATTCTTTTTCTTTTTCACCATTTCATCGTCATATTTAGCATTTATCTTTCCCGAATATTATTCTGTTAATCATTTATCTAAATCACTATAAAATTGATATCATAAAGAAACACGGTAGATTTTAACGCTTCGATTCTAGTTAATTTGTAAAAGAAGACAAGCTTGATAGCAAAAGCAATTACACCTAGCAAAATTTCAATTCACCGAGTTGTATCAGTCTTTTTTTATCAGCTCAGTGCTGCAGCAGTAGAGGACACGTGAGGGTATGCGTAGACACGTGATCCCGTGTGGAACAAGTGTTCCGAAAAAACTTTTAGCCTAATAGATTTGAGAGTTTTTATAGTACAGACTTGCGTTCGTATGTTTTTCATATGTGTAAACAAAGTCATATAAGCGTGTATAACACGCAACGACAGGCTTTGTTTAGTTAAATTACACTTGATACCGATGCCTAAACATTTGTTTTACTTTTTTTAATTCATTTCAGAATTGAAGGGCAGTTAGCGTAAATTTGCATGCCGTAGACTAACGCTAGGCGCGTTTTAGTATGACATCTTGGAACATTGGAATTAGTTCGGGTCTCAGGCCACACTGATGTCCCCCCTTTTTTAGCCACATCGTGTTTAATTTTCCTTCCCAATGAAAAAACCCACCCCGGAATGTCGAATCGTGGACCTCCTGACTTGGAGGCAGGCATGCTTTGACTCGCGTTACAGCAACGACAAAACAAATGTCTCATGCCTCTGAAGAACTTATCATAATATCCTAATTACACACATTTGCGTGCGAACTTATTACAATCGTATGACACACGAAAGTGTGTTTAAAACGCATCGATTTTTCTTGTCAACATAGTAGGGTTCATTTTGATCAGATGCTATCGAAGTTAAAGACTATATATGCAGTCTGGTCACAATTTTTAAGAAGTTCTCGCTCTAGAAGTACAACCTCACAGATGAGTAGAATTATATGAGCTCGTAACAACCATACAAAAAAATTTAGTTATAAGAAAGCCGGCCTTAGCATACATGAAAATTAGATTGATGAGGATAATTTTACCAGTAGCTGGACATCGCAACGAGCGGGGATATGAGGAGAAAGAATAAAGAGCTAAAAAATTGAAGTTAAAATGAGCATAATTCAGTAGCAAAGGCGTGTATACCTAACAACTTAAAACTTTCCACCAGCAAGACTGTATCACCGTACTAACTTGGGTCAACTCATTCAAGCAGATACGCATCCAAGCATTTATTTAGCCGTTGCTGCGTCACAAATTAATTTCCAAGATAGGCTTTTGCCATTAATTGAATAATTCGCGGCCAAAACTCAGGCCGTGATATACGTGCTCCATGAAGTTCCCACAACCTTACGACCAGAAGAAGTTGGAGCATGCGCGGCTCAACTCTGATGGCGAGAGGGAAGTTTAGAGACCGCCCAAGTCCCTTCACTGGCTCCCACGGCCACCTAATTGGGTTCCCGGATTTTAAATTTCGGGTCGATTGAAGCCAAGTTGAACTTCTGGAGGAGGGCCATAGCCATCAGGTCAGAGTGGTGCCTTAATCTGTGTCGTGCTGTGTTGGGTTTCTTATTAATTCGAGAGGACGATCTGATGGAAACTTGGCCATGCTGCAGAAATTTGAAAACGAAAATCTGAAATGCGTACCTTGGGAAGCGATATAAATGCCTTGAATAGCTGAGACGAGTTTCAATATAACATAAATGAGGAGAGTTATGGTTTAGAATGACAATTGCGAATAGGCAACGTCCCAGCGAGACGTTTTCAAATCAGACGCAACTCAAACAACATGGAAAAGTGACGCTGCTCAGAGAAGCGTCGGTGAATAAACGCCAAGTCTGTGAAAACCCAATGGGTACAACACCAATAAGATACCATTATGGACATCAGTCATTAAAACGTTTATGGGACTAAATATTAGAGGTTTTAAAAGCTGCGAAAATTTTGATTGAGTAATGAAAATAACATGTAATATTAGGAAGTGAATCGAGTTCCTTAAAATTGGCAATTTCCATGGTAGAAACTCTATCGTGTACCTTTTCAGCTAATTTTGATAATCATCACAGCATGTTGCATAATTGGATATTTTTATGAAGCTTGTGTCCAAATGCGAGTTCGAAAAGAAAAGATCATAAATACCAAAAAGAAATCGAGTGAACATTTAGTAGGAATAGCTTAACGAATGCCACAATATTTTGAAAGTTATATCCAGCTCCTGTTAATCCTGTTCTCTAGACACTGAACAGTAACAGGAGATGAACAAGGAAATGTGATCCCTAATATTGGGCTTGAGACGGCAGTTGGTGAGGCGCACGGCCATGTTGTGTGGGGCCCTCGAGCGCCGCCTGGGGCCCCGCAGCAGCTCACGCAGTCGCGCTTTGATGGTGCGGGTCTCAGAGATCAGGCCGGGTGCTCCTCCACTCCTCTTAAATCTTATTCAACTAGCGTACCTACGCCTTCAAAAATGATGGCAAATTTCATGTGAAATAATGGAATTTTCTGCATTGGACAGTTATTTCCTGTTCAAGAGTTATTCTATTTAGTCCCACTCTTTCGAAGAATTAAACACTACTGGTCATTGAGGAATGAAATTCACAAACGCAGGACCTATGAACAAGAAAGCCGTATCCTATTTACAAAAGAGAAAAATTAAAATGAAATTACCTTCTAAGTTATTGAAGTATACGAAAATATGTAAGCTTCTGGAAATCCAATTAATTTGTTTATCAATTTTTTTGGCAAAAAGAATAGAATATTCCTAAAAACTGTCCAATTTTGTTCTGTATTTAGTTCTGTAATATTCTGTATCACTGATACTGATTGCCTTCTCTGACACCGTCTCGCTGATTAGGCACTATACTTACCCGAGAATATCAACCCGGGAATTTTTCTTTGTAAAATTATTTCAGTGCTTAAATAACTGGCAACACACAAAAATCTAACATTTAAACGTGCTGTATTATTACATAGTATAGATCTCTCCAGTGTCACTTACTAGACCAGCCGTAGAGAGCTGCAGCAAAAAGACGAGAATGTTATGCCGCAAAACCTTCTTTAAAATTGTGATTCGAGGAAGTTTAGATGCTGGAGCTGTCATACTCGTAAACTTTATTTCTTCTGTGACAACTAAGAGGTAATCAACGTAACTTTCGTGAAGCTCTGCTTACGGCATTCAACGTTGTGCTTTTAGATTTTTCCCATGCAGCAAAGTAATGTAATCATTTCAAATTAGAAATGCCTTTCTTATCATATTAAAACAGAAATCTCAACTGAACGTCATTTACTTTATACAGGGTGGCCCAGAAGTGAGATACCCTGTCATGAAATTGTGTCCTAGACATTTGTTAACGTATGTATCAGTGCTACCGATATCAGTGAGGGTACTTTACTTTTGGGCCATCCTGGGTGAAAGGCTTGCTAGTGTCAAGTGGTAAATTTGGCAGCGAGTCAAGTGGACTGCCTTCCGCTAAAACGATCTGCTTGACAAACTGTTGTCGAGACAGGCTGCAGCAGGGTTTGTGCAAACGCAGTGTTGGCACAAACTATTCTGGAAATTACACTGAGCTCTTTTACTCACAGTGAGTTACAGCTGTATGAGCGGGATGAAAATTCTTGCATAAAAACAGTTCTGGGACCATCTTTCCCGCAGTTAGATATGGGACGTTAGCAAAAGCCGAAGCGCGCTCTGGGAGATATACAGGGTGACACAAAAAAAAGAGGGAAGATGTATCACAACCCGGTTCTAAATACAAAATGTACGTATGTATGATACCAAATAAATTTTGAAGATATTTGGTATACCAAATCTTCAAAATTTATTTGGTATCATACATACGTACATTTTGTATTTAGAACCGGGTTGTGATACATCTTCCCTCTATTTTTGTGTCACCCTGTACAAAGAAAGTTCACAAACAATTGTCTAGCAAAAAAAATTCTTGTCTGAGCAATATTTCAGTTAGGCCAATTCATATAGTATCTAATTAAATATTTATCTTCGATGAAGACCAGAAAATCTTTTCTGAAGAATAATCGAAATTTGAAAAGAACATATTCTGCATGCCAGTGCTGCACGCTAAACACAGAGGTAAGAAAGAAGTCGAAAAAACTCTAAAATTTGGAACAGAGTGCCACTACAAGTGCAGCACATGAAAGTGAGCTCATTGATTTTGGTTGGTGTTTGAAGCATCCGCTGGCGCCGAGAGAACAAGGCGTTTGTAACTGAATTTGAGGAGCACATTTTTGGGCGTTGAGAGGAGGGCGGAGGCGGCGGCACCCTCAGGGAGCCCGGCGTGATTGCCGCTGGAGCAGTTTATTGGGCGCTGATAGCCAAACGTGCGGCGGCTATTGAGTTACTCGTGTTGAGCGCGGTGCTCTGCTCACGGTGCTGTGGGCTGCAGTGGTGTAGTGGTGGCAGTGGTGNTGTAGTGGTGGTGGTGGTGGCAGTGGTGCTGTGCTCACGGTGCTGTTGGCTGCAGTGGTGTAGTGGTGGTGGTGGCAGTGGTGCTGTGCTCATGGTCGTGGTGCTGTTGGCTCCAGTGGTAGTGGTGAGTGGTGTAGTGGGGGTGATGAGCGTGGTGCGTGTTGGCTGCAGTGGTAGCGGGCAAGTGGTGTAGTGATGGTGGTTTGAGTGGTGGTGGTGATGGTCGTGGTGTGTGTTGGTTGCAATGGTAGTGGGCAAGTGGTGCAGTGATGATGGTGATGATTGTAGTAATGATTTTAGTGCTGAAGAAAGCGGTCATGAAAATGGATGCTGTGATTTTGATTTACAATATACATAGTGCCATGGATCTTGATCATCTTCTGACCCCAGAGACGGTAGGGCCATGAAATGTGGTGCGACAGATGATAGTAGCAGTACTACTACCAGTACTCGTAGTGCTTGGGAGAGCGGTGGTAGTGATAGCAGTGCTAGTAGTGGGTAAAATAATGACAATGGTTACTTTACTAGCCTTGGCTGTTGTTGGGTGCGTCCGTGGGGTAAAAAGGTACGGTAGCGCCTGTGAAATTTTTATGTTAGAAGTCCCTGAGGTGAAATAGGCGGATCGATATTCCAGGGCGTGCAGGGGCAACTCGTACGGCAGTGCTATGGGGGCAATGGGATTGTTGAATGAGCTTGATGGAGCTAAAAGGGATTGCACACCAAATAATATCTACAATTAAGTGGCAGTCGCCGTGACATTGCCTGGTTCTGGGGGCATAAGAACCATGGAATGGCTGGAGAATGATATTCACAGATGGTGGCAAAATGGGTGGCCATAAAAAATGGATTCAGAAAAATGGAATCCCGTTTTTATAAGTTCACGTGCAGAACAATGAAATTTTAAGTTCCACGCGACAGAAATGACGCGCAGACAAAATCAGTATGTGTACGAACATATATCATTTTGACATACATCAATAAATACAATATACTACAAGCGACAACTCGCAGGATTTAGGCGTCCTATTCTTTCTCGCACTGCCACGCTCTCTCGTTGGCCCAGGTGAGCGAAGGTCGCCATTTCCAGGTGCGAATGCAAAAAGTCCCAGTGAGTGGATGAGAATTTCATGTGCTCACAAGTTGCTCGTCATCATACGATGGAGCAGGGCAAGAAGGACTTCGTACGAAAAGTTTACTTTTTTTAGTCATCCGTAAGACGTGCATTTTCGGTCCTCGAGCGCGCTTGTGTTCGAATGTTTTTTTTTTTTTCAGTGACAATGTGTAAGAGAAGCACAATGCAGCATATGATCTCATGATTAAATATCGTACTTTCTTTACTTCAGTGGTGACCTTTTCCCGAAATATCTCTATGATATCATTGAAATATTTATTATTCAGAAGTTCAACTTAAAACACATTTATATATTATTTCATTTTTTTGTTTTTATTTCAAGTTGACAGCGTATATACTGGCAAGCATATTCACGATCTTTTAATATTCTATGGCGATTCAAATATTTTCTAAATAAAAATAGAAAAAATCGATCTAGTCTCTAATCAAAAGCACGAGCAAAATAGGGATGAGTTAAAAAAGCTAACCAGCTTATATTCAGTAACAATTTACTGGATACATATCGAGTAACACCTGGACACTGAAGTCTTATGCGTATTTAAAAATAACAAAGTATATTTTTTCAAAACACTAGGAGTGCGTATCGTAAATATAACCTTATACTGTAGCCCGAGAATACAATCTGAATTGCCTTTACTGGGTGTAAAGAATCTACGCTGCTTGTTTTACAGACAAGATTAGAGCTTCAAAAGCGGCTTCTAGGCGTACGATTGGGCATCATCAGCCATGAAGGAATTAAATCTACGCTCTGTGGTATCAGACTGATGGATTGAATTATCAAATGATGTTTAGGTTTTCGTTACAACGATAACACATGTTGAAAATAAGTAAGATAGCAGAATTGTTCGAGTAAGAAAGAAAGAACAGGTTGTTCTCGTAGAGTTGCCGCTGAACAAAATGTGAACCCAAACACCACCAACTCAGGAACGACTTGACATGCCAGGAGAGGAGGGCCGCCAGACCTTGTTCCTTGGGAGAAGCATTGCAGTATTGATCTTTACGAAGGGTTGTCAACAAGAAAAGCTGTCACTGGCGTATGAGTCTCTCTAAATCTTTTGATAAGAGTGCGACCAGAGGCTGGAAGGGCTCTCGCAGGTGCCTTTTGAGAGTTCTCCCTCGCACTTGACTGCTCTCTAACCTCCCTCTCGCTTCACTTAGCCGACTCTCGTGTCACTCTGAGACCCGCTCTCATGCGCTCTGGTATCTCCAAAAGCCTCCCCAGGCGAGACTTGCTCCATAAATCTATAAAAGGCTCCGTCTGCCCCCACCCCGGCACCACACGGTCAGCTTACATCGTCTCGCAACTAATGTAAAACATATTCTTATTTCATGACATGTTGGTAGATGAGATCATCATTCAGTCCGTCATGCACGAACAGGTTGTGTTAAATTTTTGTTTTGAGTGGTGGCCGTAAGGTACTAGGGCACCAAATAATTATAAATGAAGTTCTGCTAAAAAGTTCCCGACGCGCGTTATTGAGACAAAAAATTGAAGTGATGTTCGTAGGTACGCAGTGACAACGGTAAAAATTCGTGTAAAGTACAAGGAAGTTCATTCACTCAGAATTAAGTGATGGACATACACATTCGACGTACACAGGATCGATTTCAGACCTCAATTTACCGTAAATAAACTTTCAAATTACTAGGTATGAGTTTTTTTAGTCTTGCACGCGAAGCTTCAAGGTTTATTGCATTCAAACTTTTGGAAAAAGGCCTGTCAGAATGTGCATTGTGAATTTGAATTTCTGCGCAGTTTGTTCACAAAGAACAGTTCTTCTTTGACCATTATTAACTTTCGAATCAAAAAATTCACAGTGCAGCACTACAATGAACCCTTGGCAATAGACAACAGTCGAATTTGTCTATATTGCACATTTTTATATTTGGCGTTCTCACTGAAAATGTCATGAGAATTAGAATCACTGTTTGAAAAATATTTTCCAAACGGAAAGCTTCGTATAACTCTGGTAAACAATTTTAGGGAGGCTTCTTTTTTCCCGTACAAAGATACGTTTCCACTGAGGTGTTGACTTCTCTGACCTCCAATTAGAGTTGTGGGCAGGGCACATCATCGTACGTTGGTATGACGGCACGGAACCTTATGCCGGAATAACTGAGCACCGCCGTAGAAGTTTCCATACTGATTGTCTATTAGTAAGAACGCTCGTATGAGACTGTAGATCAAACTTGAGAATTTTACCCCGTGACTTGAGAATTTTAGAGTTCATATACATTGTTAAAAGAAAACCCATTCTCAACAATATAGATAGCCCATGGCACCTTCAAATTGTAAATAGATGATTCATATTCATGTGTTCAATGGCTTCTGTTGCATTTCTGGTTCTATGGTTCTTAGTCATTGTTTGTCTATTTTACTCCAGACATGTACATACTTTCAGCGATTAAATGATGGAGCTGGACTCCGAAACGTTTCTTGAACAAATATGACTAATTTTCTTGAAATACTCTTAGTTTGAGTTGTTAGTGAAAATGTAAGTAAAGCAAAACAAAGATTTGTTCACTTGTCTACTACTATATTTTATCGTATCTTGAAAAGCCTTTATTAGGGTCTCATTTTATGATTAACATTTGAAGCATTAAAACAATGATATCCTTCGATTTTTTCACATCCTTCGGATTTTGTTACAACCGTTAACGCCTTATAACATTTAAATGATTATTTTGCTTTAGACGCGCTCTACGATTTTGTTCTTACATGCTAACCTATATGACTTATTAATAGTAATGTTAAACATCTCTCCTCAATTGGCCAGTAGCAGAACCTTCTAAAGTTAACTTTTATTAAAATAAAGTAAAGAATGTGAGTCAACCTTGCTGATGTTCGAAAAAAATCATATAGAAATATCCTTGCACTGGGTGGCCAACAGGTAACTGATCCTTTTAAGTAGGACACCATATTCTACTATTTCTAAAAATTTTACGCTAAACCATATTTTAATAAGATATCAGATAATTTGGTATGCTATATTTACTCATCAACTCAAGGGTCAGTTAAGTCTGAGACACCTTGTAAAGTAATACTAATTTACACAAATTTGTTGCACATAGATGTCATTTCACATGAACCTTGATCGCGTGTGGTATCTACTCAAAAGCGTTGTAGGCGTGATACGTAAATTATTTATTTCTTGATGTATACACCTCTCAGGTTACATTTTTAGGGATGATTCGAAGAACTTCTTCCGAGATAAGTTTTATTTTCGAGTCATTTTACACGACCCGTTCACTTGAAAATTGGCTGTGTAAAACGACTCGAAAGCTTCGGAAAATAAAACTTATCTCGGAAGAAGTTCTTCAAATCATTCCTGTAAATTATTCATCTCATCCACGTGTCCTGGAGTCTTCATAACTTTCAAAACTTGAGCATTTTTTTCAGTAAACGTTATTCTCAGTTCAGTAAGCGTGAGTGCTCTACAATAAATATTCTTAAAAATCGGTCTAGAAGTTGGAAATTTTTCGCGCAGACATACGAGTATACAATATACTTAATTCTGCCCGGCGAAATAAGTATCTAAATGTTTAAAATCTTGAAATCTCGAGGAAACTCTAATGGTGGGATTCTAAAACGAGTTTCTAATTGTCATCAAAAATAAAGGTAAATCTCACGATCAAATGTTCTGTATCATTGATACGGACTTCCTTCCATGACCCAGTCTTGCTTATTAGTAATGCGCACCCGGTAATCTGGACCTGGGAATTTTTTCCCATTGAATTCCTTCAGTAGTCAGTGTACAGTTACACTCAAAATTATTAAGGCAAAAATAAACATAAAATGTTATGTTTATAATCTTCGCCGAAAAATAGTACTTTTGATTTCATTTATAGAACAAGTTCTCTGCGACATAATGAGCCTGCGGCAGTGTGATTAAGATTCCTGAAGTGTTTCGTGAAAGCATGCCGGCACTTATGAGAGTCATTCGCTAATGCTCCATCTACAAGAATAACTTCGTCCATGACATGTATAGCTCTTCCTACAGCCTATTATATGGGATTGCCGGAGGGTTTAGGGAATGCAGGTGCCTTCGGCCACATTTCCCCAGCGTCTGCTGCCGGGACCTTGCACTGAACACGCGCATCTGCTCCATATTGCCGGGGTGGCTGCTGAGTTCCTCCAAGTTACTTGTTAATTGAGTCATTACAAGTCTACAAGGAATGTCTTAATGAATGCTTTAATGAATATTGTCCCCTATAAAACGTCTTCAATTGGTCTCTTACGGGCGCTAGACGAGGAGGCCCCTAGGAAGCAGAAGTCCGCTCGTTACAATGAGGGGCTGATGAGACGAGCTTTAATCAAAGGGGAACTAATAACAGGTGAGAGCAGAGCTCCTTTCTCATTGGGCCTCCATACGAGTAGGTGATGAGGCGTTCTGTACAGACACGTGCTTCTCGAAATATGACACTCGGACGATTTTTAAATAAGCTCTCATTGTTCAGGACGACCATTTTTTTAACCTTAAAAGTGTTCAGCTTTTGAATTGTGGTTGCGTGCAAGCTCATTTCCAATCAAAAAGCTTGAAGCTCTTGCAGTGCCAGCCTGCGTCTCCTAGCTAAGCCATCCTGAGCTTTGATAGCTTTGCATTAAGGATAATTTGCCTAATGCCCGGAATGTCAGTGTGATATTCGGAACTTCCGAAGTGTCAGGTCGGCATTTAGGGCTGTTTGCCAGAGTTAGAAAGTTCATCGCTAAAGGTAATTGGGGGAGGCAGGCGATTTTCTGTTGTTTACGCCAGCGCAGAGACGCCTATTTTGACGCATGACATCTACCGTAGTCCAGTTCTAAGCTGTTGTGGGCCGTCGTGTAGCGCACTTAGAAATCACGCCATGCGGAGTAAATTGATTTGTATTTACGGCTGAGAAGAAACTCAATCTGCTGTAGAAATCGCTTATGGTCCAAGACTTGAGTGTACAAATTAATTATTCAATATAGTCTTTCAATCGGTCGATGTTTACTTAATTCTTGGTAATTGAATGTCCTGATTTGTAAAGTTAATATTACTCTCCTGAATTAAATACACTTCTAAAACTTACAAATTTTGCGTTTGCATACAGGGAATACGAATCATTTTCATTCGAGCATCATTCACATCACTGCACTCTCATTTTATGTTTTAACACATTTTGATAATTTTATTGACGAATTCAATCCCATGTGCGCACTATCCTTATAACATGTTTTACAGTTACATCACAAGTAGCTATATATGAAAAAACTGTCCATTGTAAAAAATTTGGCCCCACAAGTAGCTATGTATAAAAAACCGTCCATTGTAATGGTATGAGAAATCCACGCTTGTAATATCTTCAAGTGATGCAATACTTATCGTAATAAATTGTTTCAAATTATTTCGAGTTCTTTATTGTTTCGAGCCAAGAACTCAATTGTCCTTAGCTTTGCACCTCATATGCAATCTAATACTTATTAAATAATAGTGCTCGGGATCGGCAGAAGTAAACAAGGACAATAAAATGTGAAAGTATAATTTACTGGTAACTTTCATGTTAGAGTTATGATTATTAGAATTTTGAATACTGAGAACATAAACTTATCAAAACGAACAGTGTGCAAGATCCAAACATTTAGAGAAGTTGAAAACTCCATTTTTAAATCCCACTTAAATTCCAAAGTCCTGATGTAAAAATGAGAAATAATTCGATGAAATGCGATTCCCTTTATCAGAAACTTTAGACTCCACCCTTCGTCAATCTGCTGCAAAGTATTGTAGGCTTTCGATCTTAGTGATATTATTTCAGGTGACTAACGTTAATAACACAAACATCAACATCTCACTGATATCGCTGATGCACAGGAGCTAAAGCCCTATCGACCAAGGGAACCTTAAAGTCCTGTTTCATAAGGATGCTGCT
Organism: Orchestia grillus; assembly: GCA_014899125.1. NCBI lineage: Eukaryota > Metazoa > Arthropoda > Malacostraca > Amphipoda > Talitridae > Orchestia > Orchestia grillus. The sequence continues at coordinate 18,387 of VOMN01034385.1, forward strand.
AGTTTTTGAAAGAAGTAAATTAGAGACTAATGCATACATACATAAGGCTACCCCTAGTTTTCCACTCAAATCTAAATACAGGTGTATATAGATTTAGAATAACTTGGTCGCTAAAGGGTTAACTCTTTGAGAACATAGTTGCCCCGCACTTCTATATGGACTCCAAATACGACCGCGCATTCGAAAACGCAAACAAATCAAAAGCAGGCTTGTTTATGTAAAGTTAGTGGCATACGTAGTGAGTGGTCTCGGCAAATTTCACTGTTTTAGGCATTTCGATGGCATTTGAAGTCTATTCAAAAGTAGAGGACAATTACTTCCCTTGCTCCTCACACGGAGAGGTACACTGTAGCGACCGCTGAGGTAGCGACCTGCAGGCAGAGGCAACCCACGTACGTGCTGAGAGCGACGGCTCTCATTGGCAATATTGGCGCCCGAGCGGCCGAGGTCGACTTATCACCCCCCTCGGAACACGTTTACAGGAGATAAGGCAATGTTGATGACACATCAGTAGGGTTTATGCCTCCCATAAACCATGAATTTATTGAGTTCCTTCACCCGGACAAATGGTTTGTGGCGGCGTTGTGAACCTCTCAGCCCGTTGATGGTCGATTTGAGGTAACAGTCAGTGACGTTAATGGCGAGCTTCAGTCTTAAGGCTTCAGGATCAATCTCGTCCGTTCACGAAACACGGACCAGATTGAGTATTTTTCTAACAGGGTCTGTGCACTGTAACACTCTGAAGTCAGCGTGAAATACGTATGTCTATATCCATACATATGTGCGAATGAACTGGAGAATTTTGTTTCCTATTATTTTGTCCAAATAGGATAACAAATTCATTATTTGAAAGGAACAATTTTTTCTTGTTCTCTTTTCACTGATTCGTTTGGTGTATGTGAATATACCATTGAAGGAACATTCCAATAAAATATGACGATTTAAATATTAACATTCGTAGCTGGACACTGATTGTATACGTTCGTTGAACGGAAATTTTTAGGACAGTTCATCTGAAGTAACCCGAGTTTTATCCTAACCCACTTCGTAAGATTATTCATCGTTCAAGATGAAGAAAAAATGAAGTAAAGCAAAGAAATTGACGCCAAAATTAGCACCCCAGAGCAACCCCACTGGCGCAAAGCGAGAATACATCGAGTAATAGATGATTGCCTAAAAAAGTTACACGTCTTTCTGCAGGCACTCACAGGATTACAAGTTTCTGCTAAGTTTATTCTGACTACTTGAAAAATAAGACGCACTTCCTGGACTTCATTCATTTAATATTACGACTGCTCAAATGGTAAAGCTAAGAAAAACCGAGCTTTCTATTGTTACTTGCTGAGCTCCAGTTTGTCAACTGTACTTTATAGAAACATTTCTTCCGGTGGAGTCAACTTCAATACAGTTGTCTTGTTTTTTACAAGCATTTTTGAGAAACAAATATATGCATAAAAATTAACTCTTCCACCGAATTTCTATTTCTCTCTTTCATTTCAATTTTTTGCAACATCACAAAATTCGGAAGATCTCTCGATTTAAAATCGCCACCAATTTCATCGAAGTTGCGACGTTGCATTAGTCGAGTTAAGCGGCTAAAACCCTTCATTTGTCGGTCCCATTTAAAACTTTTGTCATGTAAGTGAGGCCATAAATGTTCAGTAATGGCGGGGGCCCGGCATGCTGCTCTCCATGTCTGAAATCCATTAGGCCAGAAGACCACGCAATAATTTCCCTCAATCGCAGGCCCATGTGTCATCAGAACAAACTCGGGCCCTGAATACGCGGCAACCATGAGGGTAGTTGCTGGAGTCCCTCCGTGTACACAAGTCTGGGTGCCACGGTTCAGGAAAGATAGTTCAGGGTGTCCGTAGTGTCTCGACGGTTTTAAAATTTAATTACACAGACGATTTTAAAGGTACATTAATTTGACTCGTTCCATTGTATGCTGTGGAACAAACAAACTTTGATGACCTCTATGTAAAATGAATCAAATTAAAGTAATGAACTGTATCGATTGTTTTATAAATAAAATTTTAAAAGCTGTACAGAGGCTTAGAGACTTTATGAACACCCTGCGTTTGGGCTCTGTTCTGTTCATATGTTTTGAAGAGCTAAATATCACGCTGAGACTAGGTCTTATTTTCCACTGTGTAGATTTAGGGCAGTGGAATGCACCTCTTGGTGTTAATGCTCCTGTAGAATGCCACGTCCTCGCGTTCAAAACTGAGTTCTCCTTTCACGCTTGTATGCTTTAAATTTCGAGAGGCCTTTATTGGATAATTTGTTAGCCTTTATGCGTTGGAGTGTTTAGCCGTCACATTTTCAGGACTGAGAAAATCATAAAGCAGAATTCGATGTACGTAATGTTATTTCTACCACAAAGTGAATAGAACGCATAACCACATACCTTACCCACTCATGCCAGCAGCTACCCAAACATCTACGTTGTTACGGCTAATGACAAGTTCTCGTAAGCATTCCCTCGCGCTAGAATGAAAAAGCTACCTTAATTCGTGAGTATCCCACGCTAATTTGAAGCGAGTGTGCGCGTGCTTGCAGATTAGGAGCACGTGTTTGGCTGGTGACATATGGAGGCCCAACACACGTGGACAGCTCGTGCCGTGGTAACGTTTGCGGACAAACAAAATTGCCCAGCTCGCTGTGCAGGGCTTCAATTTAGAGGCATTCATCGAGCCTCCATTAGAAACATAATTATCGACGTAACTGCCGCCACCGCCGCTGTCGAGGGAGATATTTTTTGTTGTTTTTGCGGCTGAGTGACAGCGCGAGGGTGACGTTCTAGCTCAGATATGCGATGTTTCGGTTCACAACTGGTATTTTGTTGCATGAAACTGAAGGATTGTGTGTCCATAGCTGGGCAAACATAGAATTTTTTCAGTTTTGCCCCCCAAATTGGGCAATCATCGGCGGTCACCTCAGGCTGAGCCACGGAGGAGGAAGTGGAAGGGGAAATAGAGTGTAGTCCAGAAAGCTGTGCACTCAAAATCAACAATGATTCCCACAGACTGCGCCTCGCATTTATCACTGAATTGAGGCTGCAGAAAGCGAAAAGTGACCTCGGAATTGAGGCAAATATAAGGGCCGGCTCTGCCACTCACAAAAAATCTAGAGTGCAAGTGTATCAAAAATTGTAAATTTCAATATGAGTACTAATTTCTAATAAATACTGACCATATGCATCGCATCATAAATTCAGTAATTACAAGAATTATAATTGATCAAAAAACAATATTTTATTTTGAGATATTACTAATATTATTTGATTGCAATTTGACGCATCACATAAAGTAATTATATGTTTACTCAAACCGTGTGCATAGCAGGCCTGTGACCTATCGTGGAGAAAAATTAATTCGACCTGAATTCAAAACTAAAATTTTGACGTTAGAGTTGGTTTAAATCCAAGACGCGCATTTTCTGCTTTGTAAATTGCACTTCTGTTAACAGCAATCCGCGAGCCCTGAGTCAGCTCAGCCCACACTGAATCCATCCTCACCTTGTCGTTCGAGTCACTCCCATTCCCACCCATTATGATACGACAGTCCACCATTTCTATCGATCGAATCCGACGGGATTCCAAGAGTAAGCTTAACGCCGTCATGTTAAAATAATTTTTCTTAATTAACGCCGCTCATCGTTGCAGTTCAAGCTTTCATTCTGTTTTCAGGGATGCGGGCCTCGCTGCTCGCTGGTACAAGCACCCCTCGTCAAGCCTATGGCCCCCAAATGGTTGTGGCAACACGACTGTGCAGTTAGCTCGTACGGAGAGCTAGCAGCACCCATGTAAACCGGCTCAGTATTGTATCATGGGTTCTTCAGGGGGAGTATTCTGTCGCAAAAGTCAGCCTATTGTGAACAAGCGTAATCCAATTCACGTCTAGAAGTAAGTTACATACAATACATTGATGCATCAGCTCAAGGTGTGCTCTAAGTAACAGGGTCGTAACATTTGCGATTGCATTTTTCTAAGTCAGAAACTGTGGTTGTTTAGTATCTTAACTAATTTTGCTTGACTTATTGTCCCAATGTCAAATTTTGCCATCAGTAACAGATCATAAAGATTATTTGCACATATCTTGTTTTGTGAATCGAAGCTTTTGAAATTGTGCAGCTCATCCTGACAATATTCTTCTACTCTGATCAAATTCAAAACTGCTCTCTAAGGCATAAAATATAAATAAACAAGAATTATGCCACACATGAGAAGGCATAAGCTGTTAACACCTAGAACCTGATGCATTAGGCATTGTATATTTCTTTGCAAAGTTTAAAATTGTGAAAAATTCATATTTTTAAGTTTCCGCAGGACGAAGGGCAATTGAAAAAGTTCGTGATGACGGAAGGGAAGTCAATAACTCGAACGGGAGAGCGGCAAAAGTTTATCAAGGAAGCCGAGAGTTCTTTGGAGCCGGAAGCCATTTTTTTCGGAGCCACCGGACAAAACACGAATGCCCTGACGAAAATAAAGTCAGAGATAAGCCCCCGAAATGTGTCCCTAAAAACTGTATTGTGCCCTCAAAACTTTCGCGCGAAAAATCTTAAAGAATACGAGAACTTCGCCCATCAAATGCTCGAGTCCAGAACGTTTACTGGCAAACAAACGTGGGTGCAAGGAACGCTCAGTTCGTTTAAGGCAGAACGCGTACATGAGAAAAGTGACGATGAGATGGCTGCAACTCATTGAATGTTTACGAGTTAAACTTCTGTACACTAATGTTTCAGAATACTACTTTCTTGTCAGACCTGGAAACAGCAACAAGAGAACAGAAATTCTTTACTCTGTGATTCTTTACTCATAAGTTATTCATTCATAAATTCGTTATTCATAAGATTGAAAGAAATTGAGCAGCACTGTAAAACATCAAGTTCAGAGGCCTAATATGTATTCTCTCATAATGATACATCATTCTCCCAGTCTACCATTTTCACCGGAACGTGCATAATTATCTATCATTTGGCCTATACAGCTTTCTATCAAGTACATATTTTATAAATTTACCATTAGGGAGAAAAATAAGATAGACTGGGTTAGAATGGCAAGTCAAGTAAAAAGAAATGAAACCCGAAAACATTTTTTATTTTTTATTTTGTTATTTTAGTGAAATGAGTACCATGGTAAACTAGATGGTGTGCTACAAGTCTGACATTATAGACAACACTATAGTTTCATCATTACGGTCTGAACGAAATATATCCGCGAAGAATATTGGTAATTTTTGGACAAAGAGTCCTCACATGATACTATTTTCAATCAATATTGATCCATTTTCATACATTGATATTTCCGAGTCGTTCCATCAGTGTGGTTCCCATCAGGGCTCCTCAACCTGCGGCTGCTGTCACCGAGAAGAAAAAAGTAACTTGAAAATGATTGTTCGAATCTAATCTCCGTCATTTTATCAAAGCTGTAACTGCGCGAACAAATGAAAAGTTATGAAAATAATCCAGATTTCCCCAGTTGACATGCTCATACCTGTACATAACTGCAAGGAAGTTGCAAAGTGCCTATTTTTTTCGTTCGTTCTCAAATTTCAGCTTGAAGAATGTGTTAACATATCACGGTCCTTTTAAAATTGAGAAATTGTTCTGAAAAAATTGTCATTCCCGTCCATACGAGCATTACATTGGTGGAAGCCTTCACGTGACCGTCACTCGGCTAATTCGAATTCAACTCCCACCCAAGCCGGCTGAACACCTTGTCTAACTTAGCCACGGTTTTGCCCATAACCCTCAACTCCCTTCCCCACCATCCTGCCCTGCTCTCCACGCCTAATCCCTCAGTGTTCTCTTTGTAATCATCTCAAATTAATCTCTCCTAATTAGTTTGAGAGAAGAAAAGCGCGGTAATGTCGGATTAATGTTGACTAAAACCGGCCCACGGTGACCTTCATTGCTCTCGTGAGAGCCATCGTAGACGCGCCGCTTCGGATTACAAAATTCGTAATCGGTGACCATGGTTAAATCTCAGAATTCCTCCGGGAACATGGAAACAACCTAATAGATATCTATCTCTTTTTTGAATAGAGAGCTTAGTTTTAAAGCTTCTGAAGTTACCATGATACCAATCATTGTGTAAATGCTAGTGACTTAATATTGAGAAGTCCTGCCCAAAATGCGGAAAATTTTAGAATACAACTGATCCTAGTCACAGAACATGGCTTTTAGTTTGTACGACATGCAAGCAAGATTGATGGCTAAGGTGTCGATTACGCAAAACTCTTCGAAAATTCATCAAAATGAAGGGTCCATCACTCGTTTTTGAAATGACCTTTTAAATGCTGGGTGAGAAGATTGTACTAATTATGAAGCAGACGTATAAATATAATTTCATAAGTAAGTGCTTTGAGAACAATTTATCATATTTTCTTTTCTATTTTAAAATTCCACTTGATACCATTTTTTGAAGAAAATTTTCATGTAATCTCCCCAGCTATTTGCTCGGAGATCATATCCTTTAGAAAAAGGTAATTTACGAGTACCGTCGTGTAATTAATGGAAGAAAAAAGGGAAATCTGCGCGATGCTCTCTCCACAGCACAGGCCACGGGCTCCAATTAAGCGAACGAGAACCAAGAAGCTATTAGAACGCTTTCAAACAGCGTGCTCACGAAAAATTATTCGTATTAACGTGCTTACAAGTCATAAAACCGTCGCTTGGTCCCGGTAATCATCAATTAAATCCTTGTAATTACGCACACTCTCATCCATAACTTGAAAAAATTTAACTTCAATGATGGCCAGCCTCTATATGCCTCTTATGACCCGAGTTATGAGGGCCGGTCCAATTCATGTCTCGTTTATCTGAAATTTTTACGTCAGAGCACTGCTCTAGGTCTCGAAAGCGGCCCGACCCATCAATGAGGCACGTTGTGCTACTGTTCTCTCGTGTGAAATCATGTTGAGTGACTAATTTCAAGCCTGAAATGCAGGTTTGAGGCGGTTCCTTTAAAAAATTCCATGGACTTCGAGTTGTAATATAATTTCGATTGAATGTTCGGCGTTCGATAAAAAACAGTAAATTAAAGTTGTTACAGTATTATTGACACACCTTAATTCTTAACAAATGTAACAACTACCGCTGCTAAACTGTTGTTTGCATATTTAGCTGGACCGATTCTGGTCACGAAGTTGGATGCGGCTTTTCCCATTACTTCTAGATCTTCTATATCTTATGAGCATTTACAATACAATGACCACTTACACCACTTTGTGCTCTGTCACAGTGACCAAACGAGCTTCATTAGTTGGCTACCACGTTCAGCACATAATAAAGCTTTTGGACAATTATAGTACCAGAAATTTTGTAAAGTCGCAATGATACTTTGAAGTAAAGTAGAGTGCCGCAGTCCGCGCTTCCCGCATTCACGAAAGGTCTAATTCACGAGAATTTTTTTGAGATCAATAGTTCGTAATTCAGAAATTTTTGCCCTGCTTGAGTAATTCACAGACGTCTCAAATCGCACCATGATTCTGACTGCCAGATTATTAATATTTGCTACTCGTGGAAATAGGGAATCAATGAACTCTACTGTACTTACAGTAAATTATATCTTAGTGCAGGCAAGGCATTTGGCTTCCATTGCAAGCTCATCTAACTAGGAGTGCAATGCAGTCCAATCTTTAGCCTCGTGGGCCAGATTTCGTCTAACTCTGTTTTTGACAACCATGTATTGAAGTCTATAGCTTGATTTTGTCCCAGTTTTGTCTCAACCTAACCATCCCATTCAGTTTTGTCCTACCAGTCGTACATTCTTTCATCAGATTTTCTGAAACTCAATCGCGCAAGCGAAAGTTTTTTATATATATTTGACATCGTCAGAGATTTATTGAGTGTTTGCTAACAGGTGATATTTTTTTTTTCAATTGAAGTATGATATTTTTACCGTTCATACATTCCATACATTCCAAGGACTATCTTGAACGGATTTTTTTCAGCAATCCCATTTCAAAATCACCCCTAAAATTTTTTAATTATCTTTTATTCTCATGTGAACGGAATGAGAGTTATCGCGATGTCCCCCCTAAAAATTTTTAATTATCTTTTATTCTCATGTGAACGGAATGAGAGTTATCGCGTTGCCGCTCGCCAAATTTCGGAGTCTCAAGCCCGGGAAACTCGGTGGAGGTTGCCTTGGCTATGCAGAGCTTCGTTTCACATCGTCTCAGCTCGTGATGGCTGCTGTGTCTGCTGGACGACCTGTCAGATAGCCACACGAAACCAGAAAATTTGTGAAATTCGTGGCCTCTGAGAAGGAGGGGAAGACCAAACGGTGGTTTCGAAAGAAAGATACGATGCTCCCCTTTTACGGAAATGAAATATTACACTGTAACAGTTCGAAAGAATAATATAATGTGTGAAAGTTCCACGGGTCACACAAATTGCACCCTCGGCCCCTCGAACCTTCACGCACCTGCCAAGATGCTCAACATTTCGTGACGTTCGCTATGACAGCAGAACCAAGGCAGCGCGTGGCATTGCTGAAGAGATCCCGTGGGCTGAGGAGTACTGAAGTGAGCACACCTTATAAAGTACTGGACGACACGTGACCCGTTGGGTCAAATAAAATTTATCCAAATCAAAACGTATCCAGAAATATATCCTATGCAGTTAAGTCGGTATCCACAATACAGGATTAAACGAAGAGTATAAATTTCAAATATCTCAGATATCACAAACAAACGTGTGCACGGTTTCAAGAAAGCAAGCAAACAAGCAAGACGACCAGAGTTTTAGTATTATACTAGACGACACGTGACCCGTGACACGCGATACGTTCAAGCAAGCAAGACGATCAGAGTTTTAGTATTAAACTGCATAGATAGATTTTAGTGGATGTCAACCGCATTGCCTGCGTTTGAACCATTTCCGTTGTGAAAAGTTTTTGTGTATAGAGGACTTTGTGCGAAGTGTTGATGGATGAAGATTTGAAAGAAAAGATATACGCGCATACTGGTAGGCGTACGTTGAGCGGGAGTGTGTCTCGGACCTGGACGTATAGACGGTCGGCAGGGGCGTGTACAGAAGTGTGGAGGGCGTGTGAAGGAAGTGTAGACAAGAGTATTACGTTACCGAGGACCGATCCATCACGCTCCTCGGAGGGGTGCCTAAATTCACTCACGGGGCCGCCATTCAAGCGCCCCGGAGCTCCATCAGAACGATGCCGACGGCAGGCCTGCATGGGGCAGCTTAAAAAGAGGCATCAGGGCAGCTGTGGGTGGTCCTCCATTCTGCTCCATCGCTCTAAAATCATCGTACGCTTCCAAAAAGGGCTGTAAAAACTCATTTTAGCTTGATGGTCGTGCGTGAAGTGGGAGACCCGTGAAATGGTTCTCATGAAAATTGTTTAATGGACATAATGTTAAAAGACTCGGAAATATGTTAAATCGGACGCTAATGTGAACCGTTTGACACTGCTCTCGCAACGAAAAAATTATACATAGCACATCACGCATAAAAAACTATGCATAAGAATTTTACGAGGGTGAAATAATTGGTTGAAAATTCCGGGCGTGCACGACTTATAGTTTTCATTAATACCGTTAGCCGAATCATTTCTGGTGATTTTCCGAGTTGTGTTCGAGCTTGCGAGCGATATGGAGACACGCCACAGCTAAAAGGATGGCATATTTTAAAATAGTGTTTGAGCAAAATATGAAAACCACATATACACTGCAAAAAATCACGTTCTCACATTCGACAAGGGAACAGGAGCATCATCCATTCAACGCGATTCCAGAGAAAGGTTTTAGCGTAAATAATTTACGGAATAGGAACGATGGGCTTTCTAATAAACGTAGCGACTGATCGCCGGCACAGATAAACTAGGCAAATATAGGAAACTGACCAACTGAATGGACTAGATAATATATACACTGGTAGATATGATAAATTTCTCACTGTTGAACTAGAAAAACCAAACACTGATAAGCATGAAAGCTGCTGGTATACCCGTTCACTTCATGTAACTCAGTTTATACGAGGTGCACAAGTGGCTGTAGTCTCATTATTATAAGTTAAAACAATCAAAAACATAAGCAAAAATAACGTTGACAAATAGAGGCTTTCACTCTGCCATCGCGTGCGGCGCAGCCTTGTGCCACAATCAATATTAAGTTAGTTTAAACATAAGGAAAAAAACGGTGCTCTGAAAAACTTGTTTTGAGATCCAGCACTTTCGTGAAGAATATATTTTAGAACGCTCCTAAACGGACGACATAAAGTTTGCTGATTGAATCACTGGAGAGGGAGAGGAGTTCTTTAGTTCTCCGTGATGTAAAGAATCGTCGACGTAAGTAGAGACTGGAGGCTGGTGCTCTCGAATAATTCGGTTATTCGCTTAATTTGAGAGCGTTAATGGGGTCTGTCTACGAAATGCTCGCAGTGCCACGGAGGGGATCGCAACCGGCACAAGTGGTGGACACCGAGTGCCTCCGTAGGAGTGGTTCTCAACCTCGGGTGCTCGGTCTTCCAGGGAACCGCAAGACGGTTCATAGGCATTATGAGGTGGTTCAGTGGGAATCGCAAAATGGTTTCATGGGGATTATGAGGTGGTTTCATGGGAATCGCAAAATGGTTTCATGGGGATTATGAGGTGACTTCATGGGGAGCTCAAAGTAATTTCATGGGGATTGTGAAGTAGTTTCGTGAGGACTACAAAGTGGTTTCATGAAGACCGCGAAGTGGTTGAATGGGGACTGTGAAGGGGCTTCGTGGGAACTGTGAGGGGGCTTCGTGGGGACTATGTAGTGGCTTCGTGGGGACTATGTAGTGGCTTCGTGGGGACTTTGAAATGGCTTCGTGGGGACTGCGAACTGATTTTATGGGGAGTGTGAAGTGGTTTCGTGGGGACTGCGAAGTGAGTTCAAGGGGAGTGTAAAGTAGCTTCATTGAGACCGCACCAATATCTGTAAATCCCATTGTAATCATAACAAATCGCACACGCAAGCTATGATGTCAATAGACTTGAGCCTTAAAGCTTCTCCATGCTTTAATTTACCCTTCCTTAACTACCCCCAATGAACCAAACGTATTGGACTTAATACAATTATATTTATCCACTGTGCATGTATTCGTTTACATAAAAATATAGCTTACCAAGAGGAAATATCTTCAAGCTATTTTTCTTCGTTTTTCACTGAATATTATAACAGCGTTCAAGAAAAACTCTATACGATGTGAAAAAAGACAGTCAACTAGAAAATAATCAGAGCCGTGAAGAGCGAGCCTACTATGTGTCGCTGGACCGAGAGCGAGTCACAACTGGCGAGGCCGCCACGCAAAAGCTTTTGAATGGTTGACATGCGCTGCTCCACAGGCTCGCTGCGTGCGTGTGAAGGGAACTGGACCGTCTACAGTATCGTGTCCCCGTCAGCTCGCCAACGAAATTCTGTTCACAACGGTCGTCTGAGTGGGCGTGAGCGCTCTGACACCCCCATCATTGCATGAGGGTCAAATGGGTTTTATCATCTTTCGTTTTTGAGCTAAAAACACTTGAGGACAGTCTGCTTTTATTGTCGACGCAGAGTTGGCTTTTTCTTTCTTTCCACAAATACTGATAATGAAACTTATCACATCCTTCATAGTTAGTTCATCGAACTCGAAATTTTATAGTTTCTGTAGGCGTAAGTTACTATCTAATCGAATTTGAGGCAACATATACTGTAAATTAATGCAGTATATGTTGAAATGCGTGACGGTTGATGTCTACTTACAACCTCACTTTCCTATTTTCACGCCCTTGTTTTCGCATCAAATATTTTAAGCAACATCAGAGCAGAGCAACACCATTCCGGCTCATATTACATAAAGGATAAAATGAAAATCGATAGCGCAAGGACAAATATCGGTGAGATTGGCAACAGCTTATTGATGCATCCAAAATGGCGGCAATGAATCTAATTTGTGCATCTCGCTAGCACGTTTATTGGAAGCAGCCAGGGCAGCGAACATCTGGAAATGCAATGCTCATTTTCAAAGAGCCCCAGCCTGTGAAAAAGTTTTATACATGCATACCGAAGCGTGTTGTGCTTCTGTATGTTATACATTCTTTAAGGGAGTGCATTGGCCACACACACCTATGCGTCTAGCTACATTAAAATGATACTCATCTGAGTGAACAAAATTGAATGAATTTCATGTCTTAATACGCGAGTGAGAAATGGGCTGTTCAGATACATTATCAAATAATTATGGCGCAACGTATTATTGCATGTCACATTACAGCGACAATAAGCGTGGCAGGACGAGAATCACAAGAAGAAAAAGCAACTCCAAAAACCTCCCTTAAAATAAACTTTACATGAGCTACCTCCCGGCGCATAATTTTCAGTAGAAGCCGGGAACATTCTCAGCCTACAGTACAGCACAGTGCGCACGGGAACGGCAGGGTTGCAGCCACTTCCAGAAGCTGAGACCCTGGAAAATTGTAATCCGTGAAGCGAAATTAGCCTTCCTGCGCAACAGCACCGACACGTGAGCGCAGCGCCAGTAGAAACGGCAAGGCGGCACTGTCAGGGACTTAGGGACGCAGCCCGCCTACCTCAGTCTGCCTGACGCGGTAGCCTCCATACCAAACGAGACGGAGTTACTCTCGGTTTAATTACCCCCTCTTCCGAGAAGTAAGTGACGCAAATAGGAATAATTGATCTAGTTTCATACCTCCACGCAATTTATATAGTTATGTTAAGACGGAGAACAGGGTCATCATTGTTAGAAATGGAAATATTATGAGAATACTTCCAATCCAATATTTCATGTCCATTGCATCTGCAGTGTAAAACTGTGGCCGTCATTCAATACATTAATCTTCCTGTGGATGAATATAGAATATAGTTTATTAATGCGGCGGTCATGTATAACTTCGATACTCAAGTTTCCGTTTGGGTAGCGCAATTTACTCATCTGTTCGTGGATGTTGATGAAGTATAAGAGTATCGAACAAAGCTTTAAAATGAGTGGAACATTCTTTATATCAGCGATAGCTATAGCAGAAAAAATCTGTGGATACACTCTTGATGAGAACACTTGAATCAAATATAAAAATCTGTGGAGTCATTTGCTTGTTATATGCAATCATAATAATTAAAATTGAGTTTCTTAAGATAAACATCAATCCCCGTATAGGTCGCGGAAATAAAACAAACATTTACAATAAAAACTATTGAGAAAAGAATACCAACTAGGTCAAGAGACTGGAAAAATGTAACTAAAATCGGTCCATTGATGGCGAGGGGGCGGCCAAATGAGTTGGTCACATCAGAGGGGCCGGGAGCGCGCTGCAGAGAAGGGGAGAGATGTGCCCTGCACAGCGGGGCCAGATGATGGCACTGCGGGAGAGTCTTTCCCAGTCCCACGCAGGAAAGGCAACGCGGGGCAAAACTCAAGCACGCACAAAAACTCCATTAAATCATACGAATGGAATTCGTGAGCGTCGAGAGAGGATCAAAGTGGAAATGTCCCAAAGAAATCCAACGAATGGGAGTTGTCGTCATGAACGTTGGCTGTACGATGAGAAGTTAAAACGTCTCATCATGAGAGCTAGGTCACGGGGCGCATTCATTAATGTAGTCTACGTCAGCAAATGGAAAATTTTTAGTTGGTCAGAACAGAATATATATTGTGGTAAAAACAATCTATCTTTTAAAAAGGTAATCACGTGAAATGAAATAAATAAAAATAAAGTCAAGCGCCCAGTAATTGAACCTGAAGTAACAATCTAACTGCAGCAAATGTTTCACAACTTTAGTTATTAAGTTACGAATTAGAAACATTTCAGGATTATCGAGAGATGCTGGTATTAAGTAATGGCATTTCAAACTCTATAAAACACTGAATTATTCATGAACTAACACTAGGCGCTGTTATTGGACAGAAATGTTGGCTCATAAAAGGAAAACTTTTCAAATAGGGAATTGAAATTTCGTGCGCCCATTTCGTCGCAGCTCATGACCTCAGGAATAATTAGAACAAATTACTACACACGTATTAGGTAGAAAGCCGGTAATACAATGCCGAAGCTTTCCATTACAGAGCGTGAAATACATATTAAGTAAAATGGACAAAAATTCAACAATTTAATTGAATAATTGTAATTAATTGAACAATGGTGGCGATATCAATCAAACACATAATGTCTGGCTGGCAGAGACAACAACTGAGGAATTATTACGAGTGTATAAGCATTCGACGCCACACTCAAATTCACAGATTGCAAGCGAATCACACTGTGTAACATGTTTTTGCTTGTAATAATTAAGTCTTACATATTTCCTTAGTAAAAACGCCCATTATTCCTTTAAAACTTTGCATTTGTACAATACTTGTATTATATCTAATACTGGCACAACCCCACCCGTACCTCGATGGGTCGCTATTTTGAAGTCCCGTTTGTGCCTCTAATGATTATTTTTTATTTCCTAACAAATATTCAACGGTGGAGAAAATATTTCATTAACATTTGTTCCAACAAACTGCAACATGATAAGATGGAAAAACCCTTATTTAATAACTGAAAAGTGAGTTTTGAATATCTATTTTACATTATTACTGAAGAATGTGCACGGTAACAAGCAAGAAAGCAGACAAGATGATCAGAATTGTAGTATTATAAAGATTAAATTGAAGATAGGCAAATTTAAATATTCCTTGATCTGACTCCAGAAGTAAAGTTGTAGCATTGAAAACATTTTTTCTTCGTATGATTTTATGACGAAGAAATGGTTAACGGGGGTGGAGGCCCACGAACAAGACAAAAGTGAAGCTATTTCGGAGATTGATCTTCATTTTGGGAAACGGAGTTTTGTTAAAAAAATAGGACCGGAAAACAGGTGAAAAACATTTACTAACGAACAAGTTTTATTTTTCTTCAGAAAAATGAAGTTTTATTACATTGTGTTATCTGTAGTTCACTCTTGCCCTTCATTTAGCAATAGTAGACTGGTCCATTTTGCCCAGCTCATTGGGCGAGTGCGCTCATTTTGAGACGCCGGCATTTACAGGGCAAGCCTCCCAGTAGACGCCTAGACAGGCGTAATCTGAGCAATTTAAAGTCTTTGTAAGACCGGCGTGAGGTATTCTCCTCGTCTTGGTGTCGCAGGTGCTTCGTTACCTACCGCACTGGCACCTGTTAGCTGATCTTGATCACAGCAATAAACCTGTCCTTGATCCTGCTCTTTGACGCCGTCTTGCCGTCTTTACTGAGCCCAGGCCAAGACCCTTGTAGCAACAAACTGCTGTCGCGGCTGCAGAGGCAGCTGCACGATAAAAGTATTCGCTTTTTCTCCTTAATGTTCGCGCTAGCAGTACAGCTGCTTATAAGTGCTTACTTTTACACTAATAGGAACAGAAAAATAACACGGCTACGTTGAAATTTAGAAAATTGTACTTCGTAGAGTATGTTCTACCGGGCTGCACACGTTCAAATAAGTGATATATGCTTCAACCTCACGAGCTGTAAATATGAACGTAGAATCTATTCCTTTTCTCAGGATGTTTAGGTAAGTTCACCACTTTTCGGTAACAGAACCGTATAATTTCTAGAAATTTTCTCCCTCAAAGCTAACATTAGTACAATCGCATTCCTCCAGAGTAAATTGTTTTCTTGTTTAGAAAGTATGTTACCATAAAGTGACAGTTTCTACATCGGACGTGCAATATCCTAAAACCCTTTTTGAATTTGGGCACTCAATCGCTTCTGCTTTCCATTCAAGGAGTGTCTATGAATATTTCCGGACGTTCGCTGGCTCTAGCGCTGAAAATGATGCTCAGGCTCTGAGTAAACAACAAATTAGTTATGCGGAACGCAAGTATGCATAAACATCGAATTTTATAACTTTAAAGTTTCCTGGCTTAGTCGTATTTCGATTTCAAATCCAAGATTATCTCTCAGCTGCTGATGACTCACAAGAACAATTGCTTAAGTTTGAAATTCCAAACCTTTTAAGCGACAATCTTTAACTTAGGAGTTATACACGAAAATAATCTAAATTCAGTCGATTTTTTTCGGTGTTAAAATCCTTCAGAAGCACATGATGTCTACGAGATTTGAACTAAGGTGAAAATTTAGGATCTTCATTGAAACTGTTCCATCATATATTTGTAGCATGGAAAAGACACTGATGTGTTCACTCATTTGGACCCCACAGCCCTCAAACTCACTAGAAAGGGTGCACCAGCAGATAGCTGAACAAGTAGCCGTAGACAAACCCTTGTGGGACAACACCCACAACGTGGTCATGAGCACGACTGCTGCTTCAGAGACACTCCAAGAGCTATTCAAGAACAAGATTCTGCACTGATAACAGTTGCTCTACGACACTTTTCAATCCACTTGGAGTGTTTACCCTCCAAACTACAAGCAACCTTTTGCAATTAAGAAACAGGTAGTTGAATGCTGCGAAGAATTTAAGATAAAAGAACACATTATCGAATCTTTGACACGATGCCAAACTTCATTAGGAATGTTTTGGTGTTTACGCTTTCCCTTACTAGTTTTCTCCTTTAATCTGCTAAGAATAATAGGACAAGTTCACTCTTATGTAAACGTGTGTCCTTGACAAATTGTAGCCTCACAGGGTGGCTTCATTGAGTAAGTGGAATGCAAGATTTATACGTTTAACATGCTTAGCTTTTACAAAATTAACAAATATCATAATTCCATTCAGCGGAAATTCTCGCCATGCCATGAAGCTCTTTGAGCAATTGTCGATCTATCCATTCTACGCTTGTCACCGAACGCTTTTATTCCAAGTACAGCAGGTTTGAATTGAATGTAATACATAGACTTCGTGGAATTTTGTTGTCCAAAAATGTAAAGGTTCTAAGAATTGAAACGTTCAAGCAAACGTTACACATTCCAGTCGTGCTCAACGGTTCCTTTAAAAAAAATGCGTCGGCAACCCTATAAAATGTGAATGATTATTGCTGACAAGCATCATGGAATTCTGCCTTTAACAAATGAACTCAAGCTAATTCAATTCGATTAAGGGGATGTCTACCAAAATTAGGTTTCCCAAAATTGCACCAACATCCTTTTTAATTTCAGCTGTTTTTTTCGTACCTCGTGTTCATCTATCAAAAATACTTCTTCCTCAAGTCCTTGGTAAAAAAGAAGAGGTTCTTCATTTTTGTTAACTCTTTTATTCGGAGAAATATTATAAAAAAGTCTTTACCTAGATGTTCCTTTGAAATACTTTGATCAAACCATATGCCGTTAGTGTAAAGTACCTGAATATCGGTTTAAAAAAATTTAGTTCCTGTGCTTCAGTATTAATATACATTAGAGCTGCTGCAGTGCGAGACTCGAACTTCAAGCAATTCATGGCTTTCTTAAATTGTCAACGCTAAAAGAACCGAAAATGTGGAGCCCAACGCTAAAGAAAACGATACTTTTTCAGACGCCATCGCCAATGATTGGAAAACTTTGAAGCTCAATTTTTAGTTTTTGCACTTCGCACTGCCGAAGTTCCTTAAATGAAATACTTTTTACAGAGCTCAACGTTTTTCCAATCATTTTGCAGTTCTTCAATAAAATATTGTCTATTGTTTTAAGTACCCTTGAGAACCTAGCTCGAATGTTTCTGAATTCAGCGCGAAGAACGTTTCGCAGCCTATAAATTAGGGACGGAAAAACAGCGATTTAAACTTCATGCGATGTTTTACTTAACCCGCTAAGAATATTAACTCATTCTCACTAGCACCGACCAGTAGCTCGAGAGATATACGTGTTGCCATTTAACTTGGAGTTGAATACTTCTTTTTTTATGCTCTAAGCACCGACTAAATGGTCTGTTAAACGTGAACTGAATTCTAACTTCAATGCATTGATGGTGTGTTTCAGTAATATCATTTGTTAGCGCATTTAATGTATTTCTAGCTTATAGATCTATGATTGGCACACGTTTTCTCACGGATTGACACTCGATCTCCGAATATGGTACCTATATTTTAATCACCAGAGACAACTAACCTTGAAGCCTTCGTCATGGAAACCAAAGCAGTTGCAGCGCAAAATGTGGTTCTCAGGACCCGGTTTTACGTTCTCTCTATGGACTTTTGGGCTGAGGGCAGTAGCGAGCGATTGCGAGTAGAAAACGAGGAGGAAAGAGGATAGAAGGAACTCGTTCAAACAATTCTACTGTACTCTCTTTCTGTGTAGACATCCTCCTTCTTCCTGTTGCGCAGGGTGAGGCAGGAAGAAGTTAAAAATGCATTCCTTCCTGATAATTATTCGTTAGAATAACACAACTGTCCATGATCCCGTACAATTTATACATGTTCTGGTGTGTATACTAAATAGGGTTACAGACACAAACCGACTCAAATGAAAATTTCCTTTCAGTCCTTAAAAAACGACCGTGTTTTCTGCCCTACCTTGTAAATCGTCATGCAAGGTCGATAACATACTGGGGCTGACTGATCACGACATACATACTGTACCAATTCTTGCAAAAACCCTGTACTTATTTTTCGTGTTTTAGATCTTCTGCGGCAGCGTACCGCACAGAGATTTTCAAGCAAGCTCGCCCCCGCACGGAGGGGAGTACGTATATGTCGTACGAAGGCAGCACGGGAAAGCGTTCGTACTTCGCTGATGATTTAAGTTATTGTACGTTTCTTGGAAATGCTAGGCTTTACATTGGAAATTAATTAAAACGTTCCCGAGAAGCAGAAATTTGTTCTGAAGTCATTAAGAAGAAATCAAAGAAATATAGAGGGAAGAGTAGTGCATGAATTTATTGTTGCATTTATTAAAACGAAGAGTCAAATTTCACAACGTAAAGAAAAATATCTTATACATTTCCATCCGTTTTTTGACCCGATCTTTTCATCACAATTATTAAAAGTGAGGGAGGCTTTTGCCGCTCTATTCTGATACGAATTTTGCCCTTTTGTATGAGAATGTAGCATCAAAACACTCCCACTCACGCTCTTTTCCCTGCCTTCATACTAGTTAGAGCACGTCGGATGAACAGTAAAATCTCTCTTCGATTGTTTTTAAAAGTCTGTACTCTCACCCTGCTCTCGTGTCCTTAGAAAACTCAATATTTCCCATTACAAATGCCAACTTTATCAGAAATCCATTATTTCTTCCCATCAATGTATGAATCTCTCCAAACACGACTTGGATCACACTCAAGCGTTACACAATTTAACTCCCCTAATTCCCTTCCCCTCCCCCCCCCATCCCTATATTGCAACACATTAATCGCTAGAGATGCCCAGGTTCACGGAACATGATCAGGCTGCGCCATCACAAGTGACAACTCGACAACAAAGTTGCTGGGAGCGCATCCACAGGAGGCAGGAGGCACCAGCTCGACGCAGAGCTTCCTAAGGGCGTTCGGTTGGACCGACGGTCGCTGGCTGTACAGGTGTCCCACCAAACACGGAGCCCGAAATGAAAATAATTTAATTCAAAAACTGTTTACTGCATTTTTATTCTTCGTTGAACGCTTTTGAATTAATGCCATAAGTATTGATAAAATATTTTCAAAACTATTTACCTGTAATCACTCTACTAAAGGCTCTCAGAAACGTGTTTGCGCAGGAAAGTCAAACAATGAAACGTACACGTCACAATTTAACTTAGTTTTCACTTTTAAAAAATAAATCCTTTCAACTACTATGAAGTAAGTAATTTTTTTTAGTTTTGTAAACATGATTTAAGTTCCAACTCCTCTCACATGTCATCCATTTCTCTCCATGCACTTTTGAGCGCTCGATCTGATTGATGAAACAACTCGGTTGATTAACTGTCAATCATAATTTAGTCCATTGAATTCGTTAGCGATTCTTTCATTAAATTCTTTAGCGTATTGAGGGGGACTAAAACATATTTTCGCCTTTAAGCGTCCTATTGGAAAATAGTCTCACGGTGTTAGACCTGGGGATCTTTAGTTCCCCAGATTCCGGGTTCCGCTTTTCGTGGGACACCCGCGTCCTGACCTGACCGTGGGACTGGTGCTCCAATTGTGTCACTGAGAGTTTTGTTGCTCGCAGTGAGGGGCACTCTGTCTACTTGGTCTTTTATTTTTAGTGAAACTCTAACTGTGCGTTGTGATGTTCACAGTGAGGGGCACTCTGTTCACTTGGTCTTTTGCTGCTAGTGAAACTCTAACTGTGCGTTGTGATGTTCACGGTTACCTCTAAACGTATATAAAGAGAATTTTCAATTACCACGTTTTGATTCTCTCGACGAATTCATAAGTTTGGTGATCTGGAGATAATGTTTTCATTGCTACCTTATGCATCGGAGGGATGATTCAATAAATGAGCACAATTGTTACGTTCATTCAATCTTGAGAACGCAGAACAATAAATGATGAGAAGTAGTTGTCACAAATGTTGATTGGTTTGTCTGAAAAGAATAAAGTACAACAATAAGCAGCCAAATCTGGATTCGCCTAATATTACAGTTATGTGTCAATTTCGGTCATAAATAACATAGAATATGAAGAAACTGAATAATCAGTATTTCAAATAATCTCTCCACATAGCTATGTGTTCAACGAAATTTCGTTAAAGAACAATATGCGAGCGCAGGCAGCAAGCCAAAACGCCTCACGCTCGAGCGAGAACACGAATGCTGCGAAACGAAGTGTCTGAGCTCTAGTGCAATGATAACAGATAGAACTCTAAACATTATTGCACCTAACAGAAGTCCACAGAAAAACCTAAACTTGAAACCTTGGAGCCAACAGTGTATTTGCTTGTTCTTAGTGAGAGAAACTGACTGAGTGTTTTATAATATATGTATATATTATTCATAATTCGGGAAAGCTTAATTGTGTGTGTTTTTTTTGTCACAGTTGGCATAATTCTAGCCGCGTGTTTTATGAATAAGAGTTTGCGAAACTCTAACTGCGAGTCGCATCATTTATAATTCGTGACACTCTAACTGAGAGTCTCATTACTCAAAATTCAGGAAACTATACTTTCATGCACACCACTGCTGCTGTATCGAGCCACTCTTTAATCAGTGAGATTGGATTTATCTTCGTCCCATTAATGAGCAAGTGTTTTGTGTTACGCTATCAAAATACATGACATCACCAGGCCACTGTCACGCGAAAATTGCATTACCCAAAGTTATGCTTTGTATAATAAATATTTTTCTTCATTGCTTGCGCTGCATCGTACATGCACACAAAACGCAAGGTTATCGTTAGAGATACTGAATACAGATGATAAACCTTCATTAGAAGAAATAAAAAATACGAGCAAAGTGCATTCTTACCGGCTGAGCTGCAAAACAGCGACTCGAAATTTGAATCTTGACCAATGGATTTGAAGGCGCAAATGTAACATAATTTCACGCACCTATGCAGTCAGCTTGTACGCTTATTCCTTTTCTGGAAGTAACGGAAATACTCGTGAGTCTCACTGTCTTTTTCTTTTCTGTTTTTTTTCTTAGGTTGAGATTGAAAAACCTGAAAATATATTATAATTTTATGATGAAATCTGAAGCACGATTTTCAATACTAGAGCCTAAGCTTTGGTATTATTTATTATGAAACAATGTAGAGTACTTCCACCTATTTCTACTCCAGATGTTAATTTAAGGCTGTTAGTGAGATGAAATGATTGATATTATTTAATGATCTAATAACGAAAAACTAGTTTTTTGTGCTAAATTCTTAACACAGCACTAAAATTTGAGACAACCCAGAAACTACTGGCGGTTTTGAACGTTGAAATGACGGCAATTTTTTGACAACAGCCTGTACTACAGCTTCATATTTTAAGAAGCCGCAGTTTGCTGTCATGAATACATCGATTTTTAAGCTCATTTTTGAACAGGTTTTCACCGAGCGGCAACTCCGCCATTGCCCAGCACTTCCACCCTCATCCTTTTGGCTAACAAGAATCATTCGGAGCTTCTCTGAATGGGGACTTGCATTGAAAGGGGTTCTTAATGAATAAAGCTGGAGCGAACGGCCAAACAGACGGCCAGAACCCTCACAAAAGCGCATCACGTGTGCTACCCTAGGGCTACAATTCAAGTCCAATTGAATGGCGAACGCTCAATCGATCACAACTTGAAAAACTTGGGCTATATTCGGACGGTATGCAATGACCACGTCGAGGACCGTTGCAAAATGCACACGACTCGGGAGGTTTTCAGGAGATTAACTATAAAACATGGCATACAACGAACACCATTTACTGATTGAAGAATTCATGGGCATTGTTGAGTGTGTTGGAGAATATCTGGCCCGTTGAGAGAGAACTGAATTTATTCAAAGCAAGTATTATCCAAACCGTTACTCAGTGAGAAAAAATCCTCTACAGCGATAGGGAAGGCGATACTAAGAACGATAAATTCCACAGGTTACTACTACCCATAGCACAATTATGCGCAGGACAATATTGCAAAAAAGCAAAAAGCTTCACATCTAATACGCAAGATTATTCCAGGGCCAAAGACTACTCAGTACGAAAAATGGTTTCAGTGTAGCAACAGGTTTAACCACACCATCATGTTACCGTAAAAAAAACTTAAAAAATAAAAGAATAAATTAGTTTCAAACATTTAATATGACTAGGAATTTTACGCGACTCAAAGAACGCTATTACCTAACCAGCTTTCATGGCAGGCGAATCAATTAATAAACATAAGTATGTTTAGTGATTGATTCACTGATCAGATGGAATCGCAGCAAGGAAGACTCTCGGTCGATAAATCAAAATGTCCTAAATCGCCGTATTTAAGCGCTGAAAAACTTGTGTCGAAATAAAGCCTTGAAAATTAAACATGGATTAGATCAGAAAGCTTTCCCGTGATTAAAATACCCGGTCATAATGTGTGTCGCACCCTCCGAGAATGCAAGTATAATTTCAGCAATTTTTTGCAGGCTTTTTCGAAATAAATTTGAAGAAGAAGAATGTGGTAAAAATAGTAGCGTTCAGAGTCACTGGCAGTCACTACTGCACCGGCTCTCTCCACGACAACAAACATGAATATTCCCTTTGGAAAAAAGCCTACGAAGCAAACCTCTGTCTTTGACAAAGGACAGGTTATAGGTTTACACGTGGCTGGGAAATCCACCAGAGAAGGGTCGCGAATGATGACTATAGGACTTAGGACTGTGCAAAGTACAATTGTACAGTAGAAAAATAGGTGAAGTGCACTCATTCAATGGCAAAAGTATCAAAGATAAATTTTGAATACTCTTGACAGGGGTTCTCCTATGTGATTGGTGAAAGGAAACTGTCAGAAAAGTCTTCAGCAATTGACGAGCATGTTTAACGAAGCTCCTAAAAAAAATAGGAAACGAGTCCTATAGTCAGAAGAATCGAAGTTCACCTTCTTTCAGGAAGATAGCAAAGTTGCAGTGAGACGGGAAGCCCACGAAGCTTTGGATCCTTCATGCGTCGCTCCGACAGTGCAGGCTTCCGGGGGCAGAGTAATGATCCAGTTCGGCAACCTTGTAAAACTACAAATGAAAAATCAAGAATATTTACACATCACAGGTGACCAAGTACAGCAGTCTGTGGATTTTTATTTTCCTGATGATTCCAGTATTTTTGAAGAAGGTAACCCTCGCATCCACGGGTCTCACGAAGTGTAAGACTGGTTCAGGGATAAAAAGAGATCATTTTCCCACATGGTATAGCTTCCACAGACTCCTGATTTAAACCCTACCGAAAATTTCTCTGGTAAACTGGATAGGCAGCTGCGAGTCTCAACACCTGAACCTCCTTCGTCAAAAAATCTTTCTCAATGTTTGCTCGTACTTTGGAAAAGTATTCGTTTACACTGCTTGCAAAATCTTGTAGAATCTATGCCTCATGGAATGTAAGCTGTAATCATTGTACAAAAAAGTTGAACAAACTATTAAGCTGGATTATTTTCGTTACCTCTCATTTCTCCAGGGCGTGACAATATTCTTGGTCTAGGAGTGTACATATTTCTTCCTTTTTTGTATTGCTCATTTACTCATCTCTGCTGATGAAAAAACTACATAGTACCTCAAGATTGTAGAAAAATTAGTTATATTGTTTATTATAATTATGATAATGATTCTTGCGGGTATCCAAGTAAACAAGTCCAATTCGATACTATATAATGAGAGATATCAAGACGCACACTGGAAACCCTATACATCACTCGCGATAACGTAATGTCACTCGCGATAACGTAATGTCACTCGCGATAACGTAATGTCTCGCGATAACGTTATGTCACTCGCGATAATGTAATGTCACTCGCGATAATGTAACGTCACTCGCTATAATGTAATGTCACTCGCGATAATGTAATGTCACTCGCGATAATGTAATGTCACTCGCGATAACGTAATGTCTCGCGATACCGTAATGTCACTCGCGATAATGTAATGTCACTCACGATAACGTAATATCACTCGTGATGATGTAATGTCACACGCGATAATGTAATGTCACTCGCAATAATGTAATGAGAAAATCCTGTTACTCTAAAGAAACACACACGAGAATCCCAGCATTACTTTCATCAGGAGGCAAGGAAGTTTTGCACGCACTCGTTTACTCAGAGATTGAACTTTGCTCTTGCAATCTTTCAAGAGAATTGGGGACTCGGAAAAAGTCTTTGGCTTGCGAGTTCAGATGCGGCAGCGGTCGTCCCAGATGAGCATGGGGGAGTAGGGGTGTAATTGCAGCATCCATCCCTGCTCTCACTCAGAACTGGTGGTGCGATTCTTGGGGAAATATGATTACCCATAAGCCACTTACATTTTAGTCTGTTCATTAATTTTAAGCACGAAATTACTTCTATGCTGAGAGCCGCTCGATCACAGCTGGCATGAGGGCTAAATTTCTTCAATTCTTGGTAGACTGAAACCGTGCTCCCGACGTGCTCCTCTTCAAGTGGGAATTTTCCCCAGTGTGCAATTGTTAAATTTTCATTTCGTCGCAGGATGCTTCACTTTGTCCTCTAACGTTTTCATTTCTTTACAACGAAACTGCAGCTAGCTCTGTACAAAAAGCTAGCACCAATTTTCTGAAGCGATCCGATATTCTACTCATGGTCCTTTTCGGGTGCGGAAAAGGCACATGAGCCCCATACTCTTCCCTACCCTCACGTATCCAACCATTAATTATAAGGCATTTAAAACCAATCTGCGGTACTCTATGTCGACGTTCTTGAAATAACAGCTTTAACATTCCGTTACTCTCCGGAATCTGCGTGAGCTTCCAACCACCGCCGCCGCACGCTGATCCGCAGCATGGATGGCGGAGGAAGAAGTGGGAGCCGCGGCCCCACGCAGTCTCTGCTTCCATTAAGAGATTGCTTTGCCATTGCCACCAGCGCTGGCTCCAGTTGCGGTGCCATGCAAGTTCACTAACATTCTTGTTATTTTATGGGAACCTTATGCAATTCTAATTAAGTGTTCCTCTGGTCATACGTTCCCAAGGAACTGTACATGTTCAGAAATTCAACTCACAAGGGTTGCTTCCACCAGCAGCATTTAGGCTCTTCAGGTTAAAGTCATTTTACATGGCTAATAAGTCATAATACGTAAATTTCCTTCCCTTCAAGATGAAAGAGAATCAACAGATTCGATCAGTAATACAGGGAAAGCATGTAGTTCTATTCTACAAATCTCTTGATGAACAACAAGAACATTTTAAGTACCTCTAACAGTTCAGCTTTGGACACGCGTTCTCATGCGCGGCTTGATTATCATCATCGTTTTCCTGTCCACCTGTAGCTCTATTCACCTTTTTCTGTCGTGCCAAAGCATCTTTGCAAACTTAGATGCAATTCTACGCACAAGTGAGCCAACTACGCATCGATTTTACGAGGATATGTGAAAAAGGTATGATTTCGATTCGCAAAAAGTATTCTACATTTCCTGGTCAACTTATATTTTGCTTTGAAATTCGAACTAGTCAACGTGCGAGATCAAAGAGCGTTGCAGTTTTTTCGTGAAAGCTGTCATCAGAACGGTGACCCTGATCACTGTGGGAAAATAGTCTCGAAAGCTAAAGCTAGAACAATTGCGTCTTTTGAGGATGCACAGTACAAACAATCAAAAATCTTGGAAATACATTTTTTTGTTGAAGCTCTGCAACTAATCAAAATGTGGAAAATTTGGAAGTATAAAATTTTGGAACACTTTTTCCGTAGACCATTAGGGAATATTTCCTCTTACTTCAGAAATGGGATCAAAGACTTTCTCTAAAAGGCCAATACTCTTAAAAACCCTGCATTCCCAACTAAATGAATACTGTCAAATTGAACTAGCTAGAGAGTAAAATAAAAAGATTGAGTGAGGTCTCGCTTCACGAACGGACCGTGTGAGTTTTGTTAGGTTTCCAATAAATTGTGACCTTACTTAAAGAACAGACACAGCAAGCACTGAGTATAATTGAACTAAACGCACACGCTCGCTTCGTTAAATTTCTTAGGAATAATTGTGGTCTCCCTTCAAGGTCGGACACAGCACAGAACTCGTGCGAGCTGAGGCGTCCCGTACGTGCCGCGCGGCGCAGAAATTTCCCTAGCTCCTCTCGCCCGAGTTGGCCTGTTAATGGGGCTCTTTGAAGTCCAACTCAATTACCACGCTTCAAGAGAAGAAAAAGGATCTTTTTCCCCGTTTAATTTAAAATTTCATCGCTTCAGAAGTGAACTTAGCCGTAGATATCAGTGTTGATGTTTTTCTTACATCTGATATGGAATACAAAGGGCATTTTGTCCATACGCATGTAATAGGACCTAAAAGGCGATATAAAGGTAGAGAAAAATGTGAATTTATTGAAAATGATTTGTCTAATGTTGCGCATCCACATCGTTGAAAACAACTTAACTTTTTTTAAATAAATGTTGCACCTTACCATATGATCACTAAAAAAAAGATGTGCGAATGATGTGTGTGTCTAATTGATATCAAGGTGACAGACGATATATCGAAGTATGATGTATATATATATATATAATATAATTTTGGTGTAAAAACTTCTCATCAATGCACACCATAGCACTGCATATGCATTTACTTGTGAAGATACGAATTGATATGGTATGATAACAGTTATTTGTACATAATTAATTAGTTTTTAAGGAATAATGAACCAATCATCATAAAAAATTGTAGGAATACTGCAAGCTATGCGTGCATAAATATACATCCTCATACACAAACTGAAAATACGCATTCTTCCACGGAATCATATCGTAAAATACGAGTCATATGAAAATGTTTCCATGTAACAAAAAGTTCGTACTACTTTTCAATATGTAGATTGACGTATGTTGATTAAATAGTCCTAACATGATTTTCTCTCCCGTCTCCTTAAAAGAAACACTGCAGGACGCAGATCGTCGAGGGAGAGCACACAATTTCCTCATCACAACGGACGAAAACACCAGAGTCTGTTTCCATCAGTAGTAAAACCAACTTTTACTGTGTCAGGTGGCCCTCGCAGCTATGAGCTGAAGGTGAGGCGATGTTCGAGTGTTTGAAAGTTAGTCTCATACTTTTACCCTCGAACGCAGTGTTCTATAATCTTTTTATAGTTCGCATCCGAGATGGCGGACAGGTTATGGCAAGCACGTATCTCTTGGTTGCATTCTTCTGAATGAATCACTCGTGTTTCTGCTCATTTTATTTTTCTTCGTCCTAGTCTAAGCAAGAGTCTTTCATCGCTGCAGCAAGTGTTGACGTACATATGTATGACGCGTTGATCAAAGCGCCATTTCACTTTCGCAACTTTTATCTCCTGTACATGAAGAAAACAGCGCCTTATTACAAATAATAACACTTTTTACTCTATATCGTAGTGATGTAAAATTATTATATTTACAGAAAACTGACCTTTTGTACTTGTTACTGTCAGCTTCATGATGCAAGTCCTCCATCCATCAAATAAGATCCCCATTCAGACGATTTACGCGCTTCCCCAGTTTTTTAAGAATCGCTGACTCATGTTCCCTGACAAATTATTCCAACAACCCATCAGTACTTCTAAACGAGGCTTGGTGTCCATTCATCCTATCCAACTCTGCGTAATCTCCACCCTTGCATAATAATATTCCGTAATTTTTTCCTCATCCATCTCCTGCAGCACGTGCCGATTTGCCAGCGCAATTTTTCCACTACAGCCAATTTCTAATGCGCCTCACTTCTACATCCAAAGGATCTCGAACGATTTCACTGGGTTCTTTCAAGAACTTCTCTACTTGCTACTTTTTGTCACATCAATCTCATCAAATATTTTTTATTCAATATTTTTAACAGCTTCATTACCAAGAAAAAATTGTTTTACTGAGTTAAATAGTTTTTTCCAGCCTTGTTATTGAGGTTATACGTTTTTGCTACTTTCGATAGGTATAAACAACCTGAATAAGTGAATAACATTCGAGACCGTAGACTACAGTAAGGACTCAAACGACATCAAAAGAAAGCTCTATCTCTGAAATTTCTTTCGTTCTCTTCGTGCACATGTCTTACCCCTCTAAAGTGAAAAATGTTTTTAAATTGATCTGGTCGATGACTCGAATAAGGTACGCATCCAAAATTCATTCATATCGACCCATTCTTTCATGGCTCCATACACTCTCCCCCGTGATCCCCTCGTGCGTCCTTATCAAATTATTTTTTTTCCTCTCTGATTTGGCATCTCATTCCTGAGTGATCAGCTCCAATCTCTGTTTTTCCTAATATTTTAACACTAAAATCATATTCCTCGAAGCAAAAGGGTAATAAGAGCACTATTAGAAGTTATTCTACCTGCTTGTCTTTCTTTTAATTTGAGTTCATTTTTGTACATTTTACAGCATTGCCTACTTAAACGCACAATTTTGAGATGGGATTGGACGTACGGTCCTACTCAGACAATGTGTCCTCACGACAAACTCTTCTCTCGGGTCAGTTCCTCTCGGTCTTTCTCTTTCCTTTTCTCGCGATTCGCCTTTCGTTTGGACAGGAAATCTGCATAGCTTTTTGCATAGGAGATTTTTATATGGAAAGTTGGATAATTAGACTGCTTTGCAAGAAGGAGCTTGTTTTACGAGCCAACTCCTCGCTCGGGCTCTAATTACCCCGACACCTGACCAGATACAGCACAGCGCCCTATATTCTTCTCCAATGCCAGATGTTAGTTACACGTCAATCGTAAATAATCTCGTACTATTTTAGACCTTCGTCAATTTGTGACGCAGGCACGAGCTCCTGGGTCGTTATTTAGTATTCTCGAGAAATTATCTTGAACGAGAGCTTCTGTGAATCAAGGACTCACTCGTGGATTACAGCGCCGTTCAGGTAATACTCGATATATGTTGATCTCGATACGAGATCGATTTAATTTATTTTCATTAAATTTAGTTATGGGAATTCAAAATATGTACCCGTGACTCAACAACGCACATCTCAAAAGTTTTCGTACCTGGACGACACGCGATTCCTCGAGCGCAACCAACAAACTTGCTCGTCTCCAGGACCAAGTTTGCAGGACGTGATTACTAGAGGAAATATGAAGGCCGTAATGAAGGTCCCGGCTTGCATTGACCCTCACTTCGAGATCACAATCAAGACTCTGTCCTGCCCCTGATGAATTAAGTAAATCCGTCAGTCATTGCGCACTTTACGGTAATTCCTGGCAATCTCCTGGTAAGACATAAAAAATTACATTACTGGAAATGCATTGCTATAAAAAACATTTCAATGAACGTTCCCGAAGTACAGCGAATGCTTTCTTGGAAGCCGAAGGATGTTGTTGATGCCATTTCATATACATATATATGTATGTATTTTTGTGCTCGACAGCATATAACCTATAAGACGCCACAGCATATAACCCATAAGACGATGGATACGTCAGGATTCTTAGTTTTCCATGGTGAAGAAAAAACAGTTGAAAAACATTTTTTCATAATACATTCTTCAGTTGGACGGTGCGAAACGGTTGAACGCTCAGCGATTTCAATCGAAGATAGCGTGCACTTTCACTTAACGCTCTAACTACGCGTATGTGAACCACAATTTTATTCCTAGATTTACTTCGAATTTTGCTTCTAGTTTTTAAGTTAAACGATAGCGAAACGCTGTACAGCGCTCGAGCCTTTCGGTACCATAGAGTATAGATATTTATGTTTTGAGACTTCACGTTTTTTTCGTTTTCAGTTTACAGGCATTTATTTACAGTCGTTTCTGCGTGATAACACAGAGATGACGAACGCAAAACAGTTCAGTTACTCGTCAACCTTTAGTTGAAACACGGCAAAAGCACACCGCGGAAACACAGTAGAAGCACACCGCGGTAACACGGCAGAAGCACACCGCGGAAACACGGCAGAAGCACACCGCGGAAAAAAGAAAAACTTATAACTTTTTTACGGCATCAATCATTTTCTTCATCATGAAATTTTGCGTAGAAATTGGAATGCTTCAAAGACGATAATCATTTCAATTTTCACAGTACTTCTTCTCAAAACAAAGTGAACGAATTTCATACGAACGCTATTAATGGATATGCAGTAGGTGTTCGTCAGCCTCGCGACGCTATGATGCTCAATATAGTGGCGCCTTCGTCACCGACGTGCTGTTGAGAATGGGGCCAAATCACCGCCCGGCTATAGGTGGTGCAGTAACCGAGAGTTTGATTTGGTTCAAATAAATGAGGCCAAACGTCGTCTACGTTTTTGCTACCTATTCGTCCATTTAAAATTAAGTATAAGACGCTATCTCATAAAGATACTCGTACTATACAGTAATTTAACATTCTGTAAAGAATTATTTATTTGTATTTCCTAACTGTGAGGCATCATTTGAGGTTTAGAGGGTATGTGGAATAAATTTATACGTAATTCAATTCTTTATTTTCTCAAATTGCTTGGAGATATTTTCTAGTACTACGCGTCATTCAGGAGCTTGCTTTCAGTTCATTCACACAAGTGATGGCGGCGGGACTGCACGACTGGGCGCCACCTGAAAATTGGCCGAGGAAAACCTGTATCGTGACGATCCGCGCCAGTTATCAAAATCATGA
Source organism: Orchestia grillus (assembly GCA_014899125.1). NCBI lineage: Eukaryota > Metazoa > Arthropoda > Malacostraca > Amphipoda > Talitridae > Orchestia > Orchestia grillus. Next base: position 49,383 of record VOMN01034385.1, read on the forward strand.
AATCATGGAAGCTGTGCAGCGCCCTTTGAATACTGTAGAGACAAGCAGGCATCAACTGGAGAATTGTAGTGGAGATTGCGAGCCTGTGGCTAGTTCACTGTAGAAGGAACATCAAATACGTTCTGATAGTGATCGTACAGAACTCATCGGAAATCAGCAGAAACAGTGTTTAAGGGAAACCAAGGTTTCCCTTAAACACATATTTTTTAGTGACACAGAAAAATATCTATCCAAGTGTAACTTTTTTCAACAAAGTTATAGCTGACTTTTCTGAGGACTTTTTTAGTTATTTATCCCCAGGCACCTAGTACAAACTAATCCATCATCAAAAGATTTGAGCAAACCAAGATGCCTCGCTCTGATAATTGAACAAAAAGTTGGCTTGTACACACACAACATGAACTCTATCAGACGTAAAGAAAATGAAATTTGCACCTGACAGCTTCGTTACAGCTTCGTAGATAAGGAAGGATACATTGCAGCAATGCAGGCCATCTTCCTCAGTCGTGCCGATGCGAGTTTACAGAGGGGGCATCAGAAAAGAAAACGTTCAGCCTTATTTGCGTTGGAAGTGGTGCATGAGCTTAGGGGGTTGTACCGAATGTCCTGGACATCAGTAAACGAAGTACGTACTGCGATAAACTATCTAATATAGTGCCCCTGGCAGATAGCCATCTCGTTACGTGTCTAATTACTTACGTGAGAGATTTTCTTGCTCATTTCAAGAGAGTCGAGCCAAGGCGATAATTCTTTGTTCGGAAAAGTTAGCATAAGACCTCGAATTGTGCTGTTCTAAGCAGAAAAGTTCTTGGCAAAGACGCAAAAAAGAGCAAATTGATTGGAAGAAAGCACGTTTTTCTTCAAACAAGTCCATCGGTCGGAGACAGGAGATTTCTCCTTTTGTTCGCGGGCGTTTTTGTTCTGTATGATAGCCTTCGTTCTTGTGAGGTCAAAGCGATCGTAGGAAGTGAGATTGTTTTCAGTCAATAGATCAAAGTTCTCTATCACCCTAACTTGGCACCTACACTCGACATCTCCAGTCTTCACTCTTAGACTGAGAACTTGTTCAGTTTCTGTTTGATGATACCACATTAGCTAATACAGGCCTTCGCTCTGCATCCACGGTTTTCATCTCCGGCTTATATGTACTAATGCTGCATTAGGAAGTACAGGCCCCTGCCTATCTATTGTCTTCAACTCAGGATTAAATCTACTGCTATTACATGAACAAATACAGGTCTATGATCTACATCTACACTGTTTATGTAGAGATTACATTTAATAATAATACACGAACAATTGCAGGCCATATTCGAAGCAGAGATTTAGAGTAAATCCTCAGCCAGGCGGTACAGATTCCAGCTGTTTCATAACTGTGCTGGAACCTCTGAGGATGTTAATATTAATGAAGGCATTTCAAAAATTCACGTCATGTCACCCAGAACATTCCATGGGAAGGAACCCGACACTAAATCAGTTAAAGTTAGAACGACGATTAGCAAATGATGAATGCTTGTAGTCCTGAGACAAACATAAGTTGAGGAAAGCTGATGCAAAATTTCGGAGCAGTTGATATAGTATGTTTTTTTCGGATGCATGAGCAGTCTTTTTCACTAATACCTGCAATGCTTTCGTAGGAAATTGTAGTGTTTTTGGAAGTTCACTCTTGCTTTGGTGGCACATTTCAATTAACTGAAAACACGAAGTAAAACTATAGCCGCTTAATTTTTTCAGGTCCTCACGTTTGAATTGCGGGCTTTTGTAGCACAATGGTAGCGAATACTTCCATATTCAGGGTAAACTGGCTTCGATCCCGAGCGTGAGCTATAACAGATCTTTCTGTGGTTACAGAGAATTCCTTCGAGAGAGGAAGGTCAAATCCGATGTATCCCTCTACCCTCACTCAGGTGTACGGATGGGAAAGAACATTCTAGCCGGGTGTTACCGTAATTACGTTCTGCCATTCATTTCAAGCTTTAAGAAACAAATTTATTGTGATGTTTACTCCGTTAAAATGAAGCTTACCTTAACTTTCTTTTTTCATTGTTGTAACGTTCAGATGTTCTCCTTTGAAGAACAATCCATCTATAAGACAGTTTTACTACAACCACTGAACTTCCTCATCATTTGACACCACAAGCTACCTTTACCCTGCATTTCATTGTTTTCCATGCATCACTTGGCAGCATCCCGCCTGCTCAGGGCAGAATTGTTAGAAGCCTCACAAGACTCGTGCAGCGCCCCCAGCTATCGCGCCCAACTCCGGCGAGATGGTCCGGTAAAAGCCTGCTCGATAACGCCTGCAACACACCCACCCGAGGCCGCCTGTCGGTCGCTCTGTCCTCCTGAGTACGGACAGCGTGCCACCTCAGAGCGCTAAATTCACCGCTGGAGCTATGGGAAGGTATTCTTCATTCACGTCCCATTTTTAGAGTTAAAAAGGAAATTGCTTTACGTGTATAGGCTCCGCCCGCTTCGTAAATGAAAATCAGGGCTGATAGCCAGAATTAAAAAGTAAATTGTTCTATCAGAATAAGTTCTACAGTTTGCACAAATTTGGGGCTCTGGGCGCTGGGAAGGAATTCACACCTCATTTCGGGTATTAAAAAGAAACTTATCTTATTTCCTCTCTATATTCGATGATAAATGGAGCTGTGAGTCATGGAAAAGCATTTACAAGTGTTTTCGAGAATCAAAAGAAAATTTTATTGCGTAAACTCATTACCTGGTAACAAGTCTGGGGCGATGGGCAGGTATTCACACTTCTCTTTTGAGGGCCCAAAAAATATTTGATACACCTGAATAAGCTCTAGGCTTTATAAAAATATCATTTATTAGTGATGGGCAAGCGTTCTCATCTCGTTTTATGATTCAAAGGAAATTGCTTCTGATCGAATAACCTTCACACCTCGTAAAAACGAGACTTTTTAGAACCATGAGTGCCTTCTGGACTTGGTACGGCCGGAGCAACAATTATATAATTATGATAAGTTAAATCATGCTAGTTGACCAAGCATCTTGAGAAAATTAAACCATACTTAAAAAAAGTTAACATAATATTACAAATACAATTAAAGGATTTGAAGAAAAGAATGATTTCGTATGAGTGTTTTCACTTTCGATAAGTTCACTCGTCGTTTCTAGGGCTAGAAAATATAATTCAACTCTAAAATTCGGTTGTTGTCCGAAAATAATCCCATGTAAAAGTTGATCATATGATTTCACTTTTTTGAAACCAATGATAAGTGACATAAGTAACTGCTTCGCTGCATTAAGACTGGTATGTATTGCTTAAGCCAGTTATTAGTGCCATCAGTAACTGCTGGGCTATACATGTGTCTAACTGAAATATTAAAACTCCTAATGCAACCCAATGAAGAGCTGCTGTTCACTTAATTTTGTTCTATATACAACTATCAATTCTAGCCTCTGGGATACTGGGACAAAACGATCCAATCTTGAAAATTCTTTTAATTCATTTCGACTTCGGAAGAATAGAGCTGCACTTCAATTGACTGTGCAAATAAAGATATGCGCGTTCACAAACTTTATTGGATTTAAATTAATCCTTCAAGCTACTGATGCCCGTAATTTCTATCTTTTGTATCGCAACGGACAGGCGCCGCAAGTTTGACAGCTCAACTCCACAAACTTTCCAAACTCCTCCAATTTTCCTCTCGATACCCATGCCTTGTCCTGTAGCGCGGAGTGAAGTGCATAATATCATGCTATAAAGGGCACAACATCGCTGTCACGCTGGCAGTCACTCACACAGAACAGATAGTTCAGACGAAAGATTTCCAGGTCTCCTGATGTCCTCTACAGGACCAGGCTACCAAGACTGACCCTCAAACTGCTGCCTGTGTGACGTCGTCGATGACCCTGGAGCACCCAGGCCTCCACCAGCCTCCCCAGCTGCGACAGTCACCAAAATAAGTTCATTGTCATTAACCTGTTATGAGCGGCCGCTTTAGGAATTTGGACAGGAATTTTATCGGTCCATAGAGATGGACGGTTGAAACGAAAACCTCAAGAAGGATCTTAATACCCACGTAGTTCCGGTTCTGACCAAATGATAAAGTAATTACCGTACTCAAAATAAATATTAGGAGTCAGAGTGAAGCTTCTTTTTATAAGAAGGAAAAACTTCTAAAAAGAGAGCTTTATGCGCCGCCCTGGACAATGTCACTTATTGAAGTAAAGACGTACACGACTGCAGATTGGTTTGCATTTCTCACTCCAAATGGCAAGTATTCACGAAGAAGTTTTAATTTCTCATTTTCGAACATCGTTAGATGGAGCAGTGCCAAGTCTGAGAGTCACAAGAGCGTAGCCGGTGTCCTTATAAGGTCATTTCTGCCCTTTTTCTTGTTGTTGTTGTTCGTTACTTTCTCATGCGTGATTACGAAGTGATCTCTACTTGTAGGAACACGTCTCTTGCGACCAGCTGCGGCTCATAAAAACTGCGATGTTTATGTAAATTAAGTTTGAATTTCTTACGTTGACTAGATAAGTTAGGTACTTTATCAGTTTTGAAAAAAATGTTTTGCAATAATTACAAAAAAATACCAGAAATACCGCGGTATCCAAAAGCAAAGAAATTCTAACTAAAATATTAAATAATTTTGTTCACACCCCTCTGAAGCGTAATTTTGATGACATTTTATGCACTCTAAAACTTGTTTGCGAATGTAGCGGGTCTTTCTTCATTGGTACTGTCCAAGAGTTCAGGCGAGGCTCCTATATTAAACACTTCACTTGCTCTAGAAATTATTCACCGAGTCTTAAAGTTCCATCACTCGTTCCCCAGTTGTGCCAGTTGGCGCCATCCGTAGCTGTGATACGTTTTCTAGTATCAATCTGTACAGCAGAGCGATTTGGTCGGAATGCTGTCTTGGCCAACTTTTATTCCGTACACAGAAAGCAACTCTACATTGTTTTGGTGTAAATAGCAGTTCGTAGTCCTGTCTATCCAAGTTTTGTTTAACGTTTTCTTTCCCTATCAGATGTATTTAATTGATTTGTGATAAAATGTGCATGAAACTGATTTTGATGTTTCGGAGCCATAGCTCGAAATACGTTCAAACATAACAGTATCTCTATAACTGAAATGATACGAACCTTTGATTTTCACAGTATGTAATATTAAAACATATTCTCAGTGCAGTTTACTCCACCATGTTGCCCAAAATGAGGGAAGGGAGTAGCCTTTATTAGCAAGTGAGATCAAAGGATGAGGTCTCCACATTCTCATACAGCCCTCCCTCTCGCACCCTACCCTGCCCCACCTCTACAAGCAATATCACCATGTGTGATGATCGTATAGTACGTCCCCGAGACTCTACCTCGCCTTAGCCGACATGTGCTGGTCGGCACTTTGCATAAATAAATCAAGATTAATTCAAAGCTCCTTTAACACGTCTTTTCAGAACTCTCTTCTATAATATCCACATATTTTGTTCCAGATTTCTACATATATAAAAGATCGAGCTCACTTTTTTGGAGCACAAGGGTACTTGCTTTTACGGTAGAAATAATCGAGCTGACTTCTTTTTGAGTACAAAAAACTGAATTCACTGTTTTGCAGTACAAAAAATCGAACACGCCCTTCTCTGCTGTTTGAAAGATCGACTTCGTCTTTTTTTAATGTTCGAAAGATTGAGTTTACTTCCCTCAGAGTACCGAAGAACAAACACACTTCTCTAGGGATACAAAAGATAGAGCTCCCTTTCATTCACAGTAGGAAAATTCTGTGTTTGCTGCATGACAAGTGCGGTATCACACGAACATTTCAGGGCAGGCGGGCAGGTACATCAATAGGGTCACCGATATTACCTCAGCAACACTGCACAGTAGCAAGTTAGCGCTCAAATCCGTGTTTAGGCGGGAAACTGTGCCATTAGCAGCCCTTTAATTACCAAATAAGTGCCTCTAACGGCACGCAGGCCGCCAAATGAGCTACCGAACACCAATATCGAAACGCTTCTGTACCCGTGCCTGAAAGGTGAGTTCCATCTTGAATTTAAGCTCAGCTTAAACCCCTGACAGGTCAGAGTAATAGGGGTTAAGTGTACGAGAAGTAAAAAAATAGGATTGCGGTGTACAAGTCTCTAAAGGTGCTTAAAGTAGTTCACTTATTATGAAACGTGTATTCAGTATACTTGTGATGCGTCACCAACTACAGAAAATTCATTTCTTTTGATTACTCATGAGTAGCCATAGTGAACGTTAAATTGTAAATCATGCAGATTCGTCGTCGCAAATTTGGGAGGCGAAGCCCATGCCAAAGAGTTAGATTCCTAAAGAGATGAAATTTTTCAGCAGATTCCATTGAGGCAAAGACCCCTTGGCTACATGTTAAATAATGTAATAATTGATGAAAAAAATTATTAACATCAGAGGGGATTTCATCAGTTGAACAGTATCCATAGTTTACTATTGTGATGCATAAAGGCGATCAAAATGTTTCTTCCAGTGAGATGTGTTTGTGCGTCGGGACTATGTCTCACCTAAGTGTGCGGGCACCTATTTTACACCTACATACGTAACCTGGGACCTCTGTCTCACCTATATGTACTCGGACTTATGTGTCACTTACATATGTTGAAACCAGTGTTAATTTATACAATTAATATTGCTAAGACCCTCGAATGAATACTGCATCACCTTGATCCAGAGAGATAGTTTCATGCACCGATGTAAGTAAACACTTTCTCGGGACAAGAAAATTGATCAGATTTCTACATTCACCCTTCGCCTGAACTAAGAATCAGAGCAGCAACTGGTCCAGCTTCACGTCCGATTGCTGGAGCGCAGCTTTTAGTCCTAAGTGAAAAAGAGAGCATGGAGAGAGATGAGCTATTCGGCTTCCTTTTCCCAATGTAAAAATTGATGAAATGTTTTCCATACTCGTTCAGTAAAATGGTATTTGTCTTATGCGTCTCCGTTCCTAACGCATGAAGTTGTAACAGTATTGCCCATCGTTATCCTAGCCTTCAACATAAATCAGTTAACGTTCTTTTTTGCAGCTCAAGAAACACCTATAAAACAAACTTTTCCTCCGTTTTGGGGGCGCAAGATCATAAAGCCCTGCTTTTCTTCATCCTTCTGTTTCTTGTACTTTTCTTTTTTTCTGTTATGTTCTTCTTCTCTTCTTCATCTTCTGTTTCTTTTCCTTTTTATTCTTAGTTTCCTGCTTCTTATTCATTTTCTTTTGCGTCTTTTAATTTTACTTTACTAATTCTCATTCTTCGTATTCCTCCGCTTTCCTTTGCTTTTCTCCATGAGAGGCCCCAGTAGGTCTGAACCAGAGGAGTCGCGGCTGACGGGACTGGAGGGCAGCGGCGTACCCCACACCGCTCGTCTTCATTGATATTGGCGAGCTGGTCCCGTGGTTTTGCAGAGCCAACTTCCTCAGGCAAGTTTTGTTCGAGGCAAAACAATAGTGTCAGTGTTTACAGCGCAGCTCTTACTTTATTGCTCTAACGATCCGCTTTGCTTCCTCTAACTTATTGTGATGATTCTCCAAATTGCTCTCGTAATAAAGGCCGCCGAGGCCGAGGGTCTGAATTTTTGAGATACAGCCAAAATGAAAGGCCCGCGGCGCGCTCTCTTTTGTCTGCACTACCAGGTGTGTGTGCAGTGGTGGTCTTTAACAACGCGACTCAAAGCTCGCTCAGCAATTTGGAAAAGGGGTAAGACTTTTTAAGATTTTTTATGAGTTCTCTTCTTCAAGTTGCTAAAGGAAAGAAATTTTGCTAACCCTATTTCAGTTTCGGGACGTAAATGCGGTGAACATGTAAAATTTTGATAGAAGGAAACTTGAAAGTTTTTACGTTATGTTGAACTGAAATTTAATGATTATGAAACCTTCAGTTTAAAGCGGTTGGAGAGCTCCCGAGTTTTCTCAACACCCGTGACTGTGGGCATCTCATCTGCGTCCTTGTGCGCATGGCGTACGTTGTGCCCCTGATCGGGTGCGCATTGAGAGCTCGGCGTTAAATTATGCAGGTATACGAGTATGAGTAACTGAATTAAGAAAATTCTTCATCAGAAAAATATAAAACGCGATGAAGCATGGCCTACTGTACTAAGACGGCCTTGCATCTTGCTCT
>VOMN01034392.1:0-16571 GCA_014899125.1 Orchestia grillus
GCCGTATTTGCCGGCGTATGAGACCGCATATTGCCGTATTTGCCGGTGAATGAGACCGTATATTGCCGTATTGGCCGGTGGATGAGGCCGCATATTGCCGTATTTGCCGGTGGATGAGACCGTATATTGCCGTATTTACCGGTGTATGAGACCGTATATTGCCGTTTTGCCGGTGGATGAGACCGTATATTGCCGTATTTGCCGGCGTATGAGACCGTGCATTGCCGTATTTACCGGCGTATGAGACCGTATATTGCCGTATTTATCGGTGTATGAGACCGTATATTGTCGTATTTGCCGGCGTATGAGACCGTATATTGCCGTATTTTATTGTGTATGAAACCGTATATTGCCCTATTTTTCGGTATATGAGACCGTATATTGCCGTATTTGCCGGCGTAGAGACCGCATATTGCCATATTTGCCGGTGTATGAGACCGTATATTGCCGTATTTTCCGGTGTATGATACGTATAGTTTCACCAAAAGAAAAAATTGACTAAACTGAATAATTAATACAGAATTATTTCAACTGAAAGATCGCTGTCAGATTCAAAGTCGAGTAAAAAGCAGAATATGTAGGAACAAATTTCAAGAAATGAGGCATGATGAAAAAAACGTGAGAAATAAGGAAATTAGAAACGTGGGAAATAGGGGAATTAGAAGTAGGGAGGGAACAGGACTGAATTTCTACTACCAACACGTTCATTGATTTGAAATTTTATTAAGCCCTATCAATCTAATTTTGACTCAACTGTAACTTCATCCAGTCGTTTTATTGAGAACCGAAGTGGATGTGTAGACATAAAATTTTGATATATTTTTTTGCGTAGAGTAACTCTTGTACAGTTGCCTGCAGCACAGCAATAGATCAAAAGAAATGAATGAGGCTTAAATCAAACTTAAATTAAATAATGCCTAATTTCTGTTCACACGAATGGAAATATCATTCAACTTAACTGATCATTGCAAGCAATCCTGCAATTGGGCACGTTATGGACAAGGGAAGTTTGTGTTCTTCCGTAAAAATAAAACTGTTATACATAGAGTTAAAAGGGCTGCACTCCAGTGTGGCCCGGGCGAGAAGGCACAAACATCTTCAAGGTGTCCAAGGAGTGACTGATGAATAACTGAAAAGTTCATAATAACGCATTTAAAGACCTGACATTGAGTCAAAAAGGTGTTTTGTGCGTCGGATGAAAACGTTGGATGAACATTTGCTTTAAAATGAAAAGAAATATAACATAATAGAGAATTACTAATTGAGACTTTGTGTCAGATGTAAGTCTGAGACATTAATTTTACATAGTTACCTATTTTGATTTCATTATGTGAAGATATTAAGTTGAAATTACCTTGTTAATCTATCATATTAGGATAGATTTGCATTTAATAACAAATAAGAAATAGCATATCGTTAGATACGGATATAAAATATGAATATATTATTATGCGTATTTATAAATCGCATTATGGTTGCCTACACCGTAACTGGAAAGTAACGGACAAGATTTCTGTGGGCTCCATGGCGTACTGGTTAGCGTAATGGCTTCGCAGTCGGGAGGACCAGCGCTCGAATCTCGGCTCAAGCACGAAATTTCACGTAACCACGGAGAGCTTCCCTTGAAAAAGGAAGCTTAAGCCACACATTCCTCATATACTTCACCACGTCAGTAGTTGTAAGGCATTGAAAACCCAACGGTAAGACGTGTTGGAATTATTAAAGGTTCTTCAGCTAAAATGTTTAAACGTCTGCCCATTGATTTAATTCTGGATACAAATGTAAGAATATGTATGTATGTTAGATGGCCCATTTCTTACTTGCTTCCTTTTACTACATTAACTTCACTGAACTTTAGTATTCAACGGTCTTTTCATAAAATCCCCGTACAAAAGACACAATGAGACAATGCATCCCAACTGAAATAGTTCAGTCCATGTTGAAATAATTTCTTACAGATCTTTGTAATTACAGAAAACGGTCTAGGCTCAGCTTAGTAACAATTTCAACCCTAATCGAAACTGTGGTAAACATTAGAGAAAAATTATTTTTGCTGAAAAGTTTGACACAACATGTATACGATTATGTACCAGCAATCTTGTTTGGCAATTATACTAAGAAAAAGGCATGTTCACTCTTCAAAATAAAAAATTAAGAGTAAACAGGAAAAAGATTGATGGAACTTACAGGGTAAAGTTGGTCGTAGTAATGCAAAGATTCGTAAACGTACAAATCAACTGCTAATTCCACGCTAAGAAGATCAAAAGAGGACAACATGGAGTTGATTCACAAGTTCAGTTTGCCTGCGTGCGGGCTTTCGGAACGGAAGAGTATAGAAGTAAACTACAATGAAAGAAATTATTACAGGTAGGAAAAAGTCGTGCATTTCCAAATGCGTACCGTACGATGCATGTCACTCATAATTTTTTTCTGAAGAGTAAAGAGAAAAAAATAATTAAATTTTGACAAAATTTTCGATTGTGATTTGCAGTATGATGAAAAGACTAAACGAATCTACTCTACGATGAGAATCAAATTTGATCTATTTAATTACGATAATGACTATTGTCTCTGACGAAATGCTTCAAAATTGCTAAAAATCTGTCTGAAAAAAAAATATAATTTAACTGGAGCTCCATCGTGCCTGCGTCGTGAGAACATCATGGTGAAAGTGATTGGTATCTCTTCGTTTGCTCACATTGAGTTTGCGACTTGTACGACTCAGTTGAAATCAAGTTTTTGAATCAAAATACGTAACTAATGAGGTATTCAATGTACATTATAGCTGAGGGTAAATGTTGCTTGAGTGCTCGAGCAACCCGTTTTCGTACTACATTTCAGAAAGTAAAACGTTCTTCTGCATGTTCACTGCCAGTAATAAACATCATGCGCTTGCAGGTGCAGGTCGTTCAATAACTAACAGAGTTGCATCTATTGTAAAGTCAAATATACGAACTGACGAATGTTCGAATGAACTGCTAAAGAGTCTTAACAAACAACAGTACTCTATTCAAAACGTAAATAGAAGAGTAAGTTTTTCCATAGACTAGGAAACCTACTCTTCAACATGTTGGAATAGTTATCTTTCGCGTGAATCTTTTGCTTACACTTCCCTATAAAGTCTTTACCAAATGATATCAACGTGATCAAATATCAAATAATATCAATATCAAATATAATATTATATTATCAAATAATATCAATATCAAATAATATCAACGTGACTTTGTATTTAACCTCAACTGTATGAGTGATAGTACAGAGTATGCCTACAATAGTCGGCTTCTACAGAAAGAGGTCACGGCAAATCGATTAACCAGGTTTATTATTTCTATTTTAAATTTACTCTATGACACATTTACTCATCCAAAAATGGAAATGTTTCAACGAACGGAGTTAGTCCGTTCTGACAGGGGAAAGTGCGTAGAAATAAGGCACAGCTGAGACTCAGCAGCTGAGTGTATTTTTTTTTATTTGAACGTCATTTTTACCTTTTTATGCATGGCTCCATAGCGCAGTGGTAAAGTGCTACCCTCTCCAAGTGAGGGGGCCAAGGTTCGACTCACGCACTCTGGCAGATTTTCGTGGAACAACGGAGTGCTTTCTGGGGATCTTAAAACCTCACAGTCCCCACACGACTCACGCGTCAGTTCTCACAGTCTCCACACGACTCAAGCGTCAGTCCTCACAGTCCCCACACGACTCAAGCGTCAGTCCTCACAGTCCTCACAGTCCTCACAGCATAGAGACGAAATCTCTGTCACTTTGGTCAGTAATGGACCAGCGATGGAATGAAATGCACTCACCAGAATTCACTCACTGTGCACTCTATAACTCCATGTACGCAGTAGAATTCCATGTGCACACCAGAATTTCATGTGCACACCCGTATTCCATGTGCATACTAGAATTCCATGTGCACCAATAGAATTCCACGAGCACACTAGAATTCCATGCGCACACTAGAATTTCATGTACAGGCCACAATTTCACGTGCACACCAGAATATTATGTGCGCACCTAAATTTCGTTCGCACACCAAAATTCATTGACCGCAAGGAAAAAATGCATTCGCACTTCCACGCTTTCTGCGCAGATCGTGTACCGTGCTTTTCCCAGGCGATTGTCATTCTCCAACTGCTGTCATTACGAAATAATCGAAAATGGCCGTGATTGCCGAGAAATTTACTCGTGTGTTACATCTCTCATTTCTGCTGTCACGATGCAGAAAGGGTGATTTCGAACATTCTTCGACCTAACCACAAATTGAAAGTTCTTGGAGTAATTTTTTCATTATGTAGATGAGTGACACAGAAGTGAGAAATTATGGTTTTAAGCCAGGTTCTAGAGAGAAAATTTGTAAAATGGTGTAAAGATTTCGACCTAAATGGCGTTCTTTCAATTCATGTCCACAGCGCGGGGCCCCAGACTGCAGTCTACAGCTGTAGGCAGTCAGGCCACCCAGCTTCCTCTTCTAATTTGTCAGCGAATGCTCAGCCTGCTGACCTGTTGACCTGTTGACCTGATATCCTGCTGACCTGCCTCAGCAGGCAGCCACGTGTGCTACCAGTCACACCTTGTTGTCCATTCGGAAATGGTTTTCATTAACAAAAGTGCGGTTTGTGATAACGTGTGGAAATGCATGTGCTGACATAATTTTATTTTTGATCGTGCTGCTGATCTGGCTGTCAGCTGCACCCGGCTGAGGGCTTGGCTCCGAGGAGATCCTTTTTCTTTGTGATCTATGATTGTCATTTGACGCAATCTTTATCTTCTGAGTCGTTTGTCAAGAATCTCTGACTAGCATTAATAGCAATCACTTAGAAAGTCTGGTAACCTGGGGGTCAACAACCCCAGATTGGCATTGATAACAATCACTTGGGAGTATCATAGCCAGCTAGACAACAATTCCAAACCAAAGATTGTTAAATGGATTATTCGGGGTATTAAAACTAAATCAGCCTAATCATTAAACAATAATCCATTAAATCGAACAGCATCTTTGCACACACTCGGTCGCGGTGAAATAACAGGTATTCAAAATAATTTTCTCATAAAACTTAGTTTATTCAAATTTCAGTACGTTTGCAACACACATTGGGATGAAGTTCCAAAATATTAGCAGAGAATTAGCCTAGACTTAATTTTTTTAACGTAAAACCATTCAGTGTCATCATTTTTCGTCGATCGCTTTTTGAAAAATCGTGTCTTCAAACGAGTAATCCCAGTTCTTGAAGGTAATCCCGACTGTATTCAAGGATTTCCACAATCACTTGAACAGGTAAATCCTGCTTTCACAAAACTAATCCTAAGTTACTATCAAAAGACCCACTTTGAGAGCAATAACTAAGGAGTTTCAGTAGAAAATCAGAATTTCGCGAAAGTAATCCTAATTTACGAGTGTAATTGCATTTGTCCACTTGTAATCTTAGGTTAGCACAAATTATTCCAGTTTCACATGAGTCAACCCAGTTTCAAGTCAATGAGCTCACTTTCACAACCAGTCCCAGTTTCACACCACCAGTCCCAGTTTCACACCACCAGCCCCAGTATCACACCACCAGTCCCAGTATCACACCACCAGTCCCAGTATCACACCACCAGCCCCAGTACCACACCACCAGCCCCAGTATCACACCACCAGTCCCAGTTCCACCAGCGAAGCAGGGCAGCCCGTAACGACGTGTTTGCGACATGCAAGGCCTGTCAGTCACCGGCCTTCGACGTGTTTAAACAAGTCAAATGATGGCCACCGCCAAATTGAGTCGCGCCACCGACACGTGCTTCCGTTTTTTCTGTAGTATGCGTGACATGCGGTAGGGGGAGGGGAGAGGGGGACGGGGGGAGAGAGAGGAATGGGTGCAGTCTTCTGACGAGCTACTTGTGATTTCATAATGGGTTTCAAGCGTTCTTGATGTGTTCTTAGAGTGCTGTTGATGTGTTCTTGATGGGCTCTTAACAGTTATGTTACTCTAGGTTATGAACTACGATCCAAAGTAAGACAAGTTCGTTCAAGACACCGCACCCGCTCGTGGGGTTAAAACTGTTAGAAAGCTCAACGAAAAATTGCCTTTGTTTGTACCTAAAAATGTTTGGCCATCAAGCTCACCAGATTTGAACACTATACGATTGTTGGTTACAGGGCGAAGTTGAGAAAGCGTCGAGTGACCAACCTCACAACACGGTTCAATAATCGAGGTCAGCATCAAGCGAGGATTTCGATAACTTAAAATGGACTCGGCAGAAAGCCTCTTGCTCCTTCAGAAAGCGTATCCAGCTGGTCGATGCTGAGGGCTCACATATAGCGCAAAATAATTAGAAATGTAAGAACTACTCAGTTTCACTGAGAACATTATTGGATGTTATTTTTTAACCGTTACTTACATGAGATTTTAATTCGTAGTTCTAACGGTCGCAATATATGGTGTACACTTTAGATTTTACGGTGCAAGCGCTGTCACAATGCCTGTGCATTCGTTAATAAATGTACTGCACTGAAAGTGTTGTACTGTACTGAAAGTGTTGTACTGTACTGAAAGTGTTGTACTGTACTGAAAATGCTGTGCTGAACTGAAAGTGTTGTACTGTATACTGAAAATGTTGTACTGTACTGAAAGTGCTGTACTATACTGAAAGTGCTGTACTGTACTGAAAGTGCTGTACTGTACTGAAAATGCTGTACTCTACTGAAAGAACCACGAGGGCTTTTTTTAGTTTCCAATGGACTTCTCCACTGAACATTCTTTCTACTTATCTTTCCAACTGGCATAAGTGTTCAGTAAAATACAAAGTGCAGCAAGTGTTTCCTATCCCACGTTATAAGTGACTCAACGTCCTGCACTCATCTCTTCATTTTTCAGGACACTCTGAGGCAGGCTGGGTACTTCATTGACGGATGTTTTGAGATTAGTTTGTCTTCGCGAGTACATAACGTTCAATGACCGTACAAATGCTCTTCTTTCAGTGTCTAATCTTTTTTCCGCAAATGTTATTATGTCCTCAAGTACCTGCCGCACACCCATACGTACATGCACGTGTGTACCATATAATTCCTGAAAGAAGTAGGTTAAAAAATTAATAAAAACCCAGGCTTCCGAGGTAAATATCCGCAATTTTATTTAACCACAAAAAATAATAATGCATAACAATTACCCGAATAAGCATTACGACTGCAAGCGATAACAATAAAAAAAAATATTCTAAATGCTCATATTATTTCCCCAATGGCTGCAAAGCTCTCGACTTCGAAACAAAAGACCAACTCCCGCCCGTTTACACGAGGGTGTTTATCGCCAGGCTTTCCAGTGTAGAATACTTACTAAATACACTTACGCACGAAAATGCTTTTAGAAAAAAGTAATTTTTTCGCATTTCAAGAAACTGCCATTTATAAAATAATAATTAAAATAAATCCGAATGAATATAAGGCGAGTGAATACAGAAGTGAAATTCGAGCAAAACACGTCGAACAAATTTTCCGACACACACACAACAAAAGCAAGATCTTAAAACCGTGTTGACAGTTCTTTTTTAAATGTTAATATATGTATAACATTATACTTAACACCACTCAGTTCTTTTTCTCGAAAATATCATGTTTAATCTCACTTTACCTACGCAGAGGAAATCTTAGGTTAAAATCGGGCTTTTGCATAGATTTAAATCAGCTACCTCGTGCATGGTGCTGGCAAGTCAGAAATACATCGTCCATCCAGCGACGTACGAGTGTATTCTTCTCAAGTGAGTTGAGTTTGCGCTAAGCAAATAATGCCGGATTATTACCTAATTCTTTAGAGAAGCTCAAGAGAAGACTCTTCGCTATCGTATTACTGTCAAATCAATGAGTTCGATTTAACCTCTTGAGGGAAGGGGAAGTGCAGGCTGTGTCCTGCGTGCAGAATTAAGGGAAGAGGAAGTGAAGGCTGTGTCCTGCGAGCAGAATTAAGGGAAGAGGAAGTGCAGGTTGCGCGTGCCTGGCATGCAGATCATGCTGTCGACGTCGCAGGTGTCCGGACAGCATTTTTCCTCAGGGCCGCAGACTTTGTCGCTCTTGCATTTCTGCACGTGTAGACAAGTGTCAGCATTGTACGTGGGGGCTGCCAGCATTACCTGTGTGTGCTGGCAGCATTACATGTGTGTGCTGTCAGCATCACATGTGTGTGCTGTCTAATTTCATAATATCTCAAAAAGGCAATATTCTAGAAAATACGTCGTTCATCGTTTGTTTGAAATGTGAACAAAGCACATCACCTTAGCCTTGATGTCCTTCACCACGATGCTGGGGTCTGAGCAGTCCACCAAGATGCGGGGCATGGGGGGGCACCGCAGGGCTTCTAGGAGGGGGGGAGGAGAGCAGTTTAGGGGGGGTGAGGTATGTGAGAGGGAAACCAGTTTAGTGGGGGTGCGTGAGGGGGAGGGAGACCGCCAGTCAAACGAATGTGTAAATACGACAAAAATCCCCACGGGAGTAAGGATGCTACCGTGGGGAAATAGGGGGGTGGAGGAAGATGGGGACGCTTAAAATAACATCAGACGGGTGGTAATCTATATAGATAGGCTATAATTACTTCAACGCTGCTCATCATGAGTGAAAAAAGATTATCATTTGTAATCAATCGCTCTTAATGAAGTCCGCTGCAGTATTGTAACACAACGGTGTTGCCGAGGAGGTCGCCATGCCAGAACGGCAGTTCGTAACTGGGGTCGAGCGTTCAGGTTACAATATTCAGGTGACAATATTCAGGTTACAATATTCAGGTTACAATATACAGGCTACGATATTCAGGTTACAATATTCTGGTTACAATTTTCAAGCTACAATATTCAGGTTACAATATTCAGGCTACAATATTCAGGTTACAATATTGAGGCTACAATATTAGGGTTACAATATGCAAGTTACGATATTCAGGTTACAATATTCAGGTTACAATATTCAGCTTACAATATTCAGCTTACAATATTCAGCTTACAATACTTAGGTCACTATATTCAGGCTACAATATTCTGGTTACAATGTTCAGGTTGTAATATTCAAGTTACAATATGTACACAGAATTATGCGAATGTTTTCAAATTCTAGGGATTATGTTTTCCTGGTCAGAGTTAATAATCTCAGTAAGTAATCATAGTTAGTAATCGGAGTGGGTAATCGGAGTGGGTAATCGGAGTTGGTAATCGGAGTAAGTAATCATACGCAAACGGTTTCAAATTCTACGGATCGTGTTCTCGTGATCTGAGAAAGCAATCATTGTCCTTCAATGATGATTGTTCGGGGTACGAATCCGGAAATAAAAGAAAAAATAAAACGCTGAAAGAAAATCAAATATTTGGTCTAGAACAGAGGATAAAAGAAACACCATGCTATATGCATTTTTTCCATTGTCATGGACTGATAATATTGTCTACCTAGATTTATTTCGGTCTACCATCATTGACATTTAATTTTGTCTACCTGTTGTCTCCTATCAAGGACAGCTAATCGTATCTATGTACATGAGGTCTACCATTGTGGACAGCCAATTTTATCTACTTGTTCTCTACTTTTGAGGACACAATTTTGTCCGTGCTGTTCCCTACCATCGAGGCCTGACAATATTGTCTACCTGATCACTACCATCAAGGCCTAACAATACTGTCTACCTGATCACTACCATCAAGGCCTGACAATATTGTCTACCTGTTCCTTGCCATCAAGGCCTGACAATATTGTCAACCTGTTCCATACCATCAAGGCCTAACAATATTATCTACCTGATCACTACCATCAAGGCCTGACAATATTGTCTACATTTTATTTACCATCAAGAATAACCAATTTTATCTAGTTGTTGTCTACTATTAAAGAGTTAAACTACGTCCAGAAATTAAACTAGTAGATGAAATCACTAGCTCCTCAGCAGGCTAGGGGAAAGACCTTGACAGTTAAGGCTTCAAACTTCACGATGAAACATATGCTTCTATCTTTGCTCTGAGCTGAATAGATAATTCAGGGCTTCCAGCTGCACGCGGGAACTGCTAAATAGCGCTGTAGTGAATCTATCTCGGTAGAGTTAACCCTTTATTATTTAGGTCCTGTTTCATAAAGATGCTACAAGTTGTTAGTACCAAGCTAAATATAAGTTTATTGAATGCTACGTACATAAAACTTCAGCTAGTCGTGGGTACCGAGCCAAATGGAGAGGTATCGCATATCTACACTAGGCTACAACTAGTTATTCATCCAAGCTAAATGCAGCCTTATTGCATATACTCATGAAGCCGGTTAGTTGTCCGAACTAAGTTAAATGCAGCTTTATGGCATACACACATTAGGCTGCAGCTAGTTGTCTAACCGAGTTAAATGCAGCCTTATTGCAAATACTCATAAAGCCGGTAAGTTGTCCGAACTAAGCTAAATGCAGCTTTATGGCATACACTCATTAGGCTGCAGCTAGTTGTCTAACCAAGCTAAATGCAGCTTTATGGCATACACTCATTAGGCTGCAGCTAGTTGTCCATACCAAGCTAAATGCAGTTTATCGCCTAAATAATTTGGTCGTTAGAGGGACACTCGCTGCACCGACCGTTGGGAGGCACGTTGTCACAGCAGATGATCAAGCCGTAGCGGTTGGTGCACTGCTTCTTACAGGCGGGTGCTCGACTTGCCTGGAAAGTGAGAGAATTGTACTAGAATTCATGAAAAGTATTGGAGGGGCTGATGATCATTTGAAGGAAAAAAATCCCTCTAACTTTCTTTCTTTCCTTGTTGGAAGGAATCTTTCTTACTTTTTCTTCTTTGTGATGTAATACTACTGAAAGTTTGCTAGATATGGGGAAAATGAGAAGAAATTGTACTGTGAATTAGAACGAAAAAGGTTCCTGATGTGAGGGGAAATGTACCAGAATTTGGGGACCAAAATTGTGCTACTTGAGTGCTAGAGGGTAGGAAGTACTAGACTCTACGAAAAGTACTAGGAATAGTGATGGAATGTTACCTAAACCGCGGAACACATGTACACTAGATATTAATAAATGTATTAGAGATTGAACAAAATTAGTCGTAGATACGAATACTATTACGGAAGTTGCTCTGATAAATATTTAGTAAGCTATGAATAGTAAATGAATACTTGCAGGCCTCGAACGTAAGCCCACCGTACGCACACTGTTACTAGAAAGTGAAACATATTAAGGAAGCTTATCGTAAACAAGTTAAATATGAGATAGAATAGATTATCGGTGGTGTTATCGAGCAGTAAATACATATCATGATAAGTGAATGCACACGATAACACAGAAACTTAGGATTTTATATTTCAAATTATTCTATTGCGGTCAAAGAAAAAGCCAAACTGTTTTTATATGATTAAAATAAAAAATAAGTTGAAATCGAATTGAAGGAGTTGAAAAATGAGCTGAGTGAATTGCTGCTGAATAAATGTTAAACTAGTAATGAATTTATTTTAAGTCATATTCTCACGCTTTCCTGTCCAGTCACACCTGCACAGCTGCAGCTCTTCAGTCATACCTGCACAGCTGCGGCTCTTCAGTCATACCTGCACAGCTGCGGCTCCCAGCAGCATCAACAGCGCCATCGCGTAGGTATTCATGGGGACAAAAATTTGGGAAAACTGTTTGAACGGAGAGAAAAACAGGGAAACTTCTAACGGTTAGCAACTCTTTCCCAATGAACCAAATAATGGATTTGTGTCATGCGTACACTTAGGCTTTACAGATTTTCTTTCGGATACAGAAATCAAAGTATTCTGGAACAAAGTATTCTGATACAAAGAATTTTACTGTAAATTGAGAAATGGGAAAGCTCGAAGCAAATTCAGGTTTGTGAGGTAAGTCTGTTGAAAGAAAAACATTCATCTGAAAAAGAATCCCGCTATATTTCACCTGGATTCGAAGAAAATATGTTTCAAAAATTTGTCATAACTGTCGTCGGAAGCCCTATAAAAAAAAGAATTGGCAAAAAGTTTGTCCAAAATAATTCATGAGTTTGAAAATGGCCAGCCGTGACACTCCGGTTGCATTTTTGGCGGTTTTTAATACACATTCATGTAAACATACACACTCGTTTAATACACACTCATGTAAATGCACATGTGAATAATTGCATCTTCTCTAAAGATAATTCAATGAGAAAAATGCTGGATTTGTCGCATACTTGACAATGTTATGGTACATCGCATGGGGCTGAGTAAAGATATGAACATTTTTCGATGAGTTGCAAGCCTGAATAACGCTTATCCACACATGCACCTCTCCACGTCCGCACGTGGTGTTCTCCGCACATGCAACTCTCCACGTCCGTACGTGATGCTCCTGCTCCATCTGAGCAAGAACCTTTATTAATTATAACACGTTTTACCGTTGGGTTTTAAGTGCCTTACAACTACTGGTGTGGTGGGGGATGTGAGGAATGTGTGGCTTAAACTTCCTCTTCCGAGGGAAGTACTCCGCAGTCACGTAAAAAGCCTCACTTGAGCCGAGGCTCGAACCTGGGTCCTTTCGGCTGTAAGGCCATCACGCTAACCACTACACCACGGAGCCCACACACGAAGGAGGAATGGAGATTACGTTTCCAAGTTTAAAATTGCCTCCCTACATAAGGGCGTGATCCACTCCCACAGTTCTCTCCAGGAGCTGCAAGACCATTATCTTATCATCACTTCAAGCAGTGAACATCGTAAGGGACAGGTACAGGGCTGTAATTTTAACCCTAAAGTTACACCGAATTTCAACATTACAATTTCAACCCTAATTGTTACACTGTAATTTCAACCCTAAAGTTACACCCAATTTCAACATTGTAATTTCAACCCTAATTGTTACACTGTAATTTCAACCCTAAAGTTACACCAAATTTCAACATTGCAATTTCAACCCTAATTGTTACCCTGTTATTTTAAACTCTAAAGTTACTCCAAAAATATTCTTTAACATATCGTTGTGAGTCACAGTCAGCTCGGCAGCTGCAGCTGACGGCACGTAGCAGCAACAGCCGCCGCTGCGTAGAGGCCATCTCGTTTTAAAACGCACGTATTTGTACAGTCAGACAGCGGAAGTTACACTCGCCTACGACTTGATTATGAATGGCATTGAATTTTCAAACTTGATCTCATCGACATCAACATCATTGTCACGGTGGCCTCATTGTTGCTATAATTGCTAGTAATTTAATGCCCAAGGTGCATGAAATAGTTCATGTAATCCTTATATTCTTCATTATACTCAGCAGTTCCAAAGTGATCGTAAAAGTTCGAGTGAGACCTGAATATCGTGTATGCCGATTTAAAAATTTCATGTTTTTTCTCAATGCCAAACTATCTTATACGTAGTCCCGTAAAAATAGTTCGGAATACGGGAGTACGTATTCCCGTATAAGATGGTTCGGAATACGGGAATACGTATTCCCGTATAAGATAGTTTGGAATACAGGAATACGTATTCCCGTATAAGATGGTTCGGAACAAGGGAATAAATATTCCCGTACGTGTTAGCAGGAACTAAATTGTGAATAAAGTAAATTGATAGTTATTTTCGCCCTAACAATGCAGTTGCCACTAGTGCAATTGATGCGACGGAAGCGCATCACAAATGAGTGCACAGTCGCATTACACAGCAATGAGACCAGCAGTCCCTATTACCATTAATTAATAGGCCTTATTCCTATTAAAAAATAAGGCTTTTTTACCATTCATATTAAAAAACTGGGTCGGAGAGTGTTTCCTTATCTCATGACCCACTTTACTCCTGATTAACAAGGGCACGAGAACATAGTGTCCTTTAATTTTTCAAACGAGGTCTATGGATTGATTCTAACTCTACCAAAGGCTAGGAGGCACTCAGGCTGCCAGCAGGGTTGATAAAAGGGAAATAATTGAGCGTGTGGTGCGATGTAAACTGAGATAAGTGGCGCCTCGTTGGGGCACAATGGTGGACTGATCGACAGCTGCTTGTAGGAACCTAACTAGTCTGTTCACTGGTCACTAGTCTGTTCACTGGTCACTGGTCTGCTCACTGGTCACTAGTCTGTTCACTGGTCACTAGTCTGTTCATAGGTCACTNTTCACTGGTCACTAGTCTGTTCACTGGTCACTAGTCTGTTCACTGTTCAATTGAAATTCCAGGACTTAAGCCCCAGAACAGATCATAGCTGTCGGTCCTGCAGCTCGGTGGCCTGATCGGAAGAAGTGTTTACTAGTCTCAGGTGCCAGTGGCGTTTACCTCCAGTTACCTCCAGCTTTATTTCATTTTACCTTCAAGGGGCATTTTTCCTTCAGCTGGTATTGTACCTTCAAGGGTATTTTACCTTCAGCTGGTATTTTACCTTCAGCTGGTATTTTACCTGCAGCTGGTATTTTACCTGCAGCTGGTATTTTAAATGAAGATAAAGTACATACTCAGTCTGTAGCACCCCCACGTGCACACGTGCGCGGGGCGTAGCTATGCCACGTGTGCTCGCTCACTCCCACAGCATTCCTGACACGACCTATGCCCCCTCCTGATGGGGATGCGAGTCACACAAAGAGCGCCTTAAGGACCTCATTAGGCGCCGCCTAGAGGCCCCTCATTACGGACACCTCGCCTGACACCGCAGGCACCTCCCATGACCTCACCAGGACCAGGAGGTCATGCATTTGCAGTGACAGGGTACTGAACAGGTAGGCTGGGACTCTAGTTCCATCAGTGCTAGGAATTTCGAGGGGATGCTGAGGTGGGGGAGGCTGCTGGGAGGATGGGAGATTCTGCTGGGGGACTTGGGGACGACTTTTGAGGGGACCTTGGGAACGCTCTCAGCAGTATTCTGCCCAAACAGATGTCCAAGACTCGACGTATAATAAATTCATAACAGGTGTGAAAAATGAATAAATCCATTTAGGTGTGAATGGTTGTTAAGGGACGCTTGTGAATGTGTCAATCTGTGTACATTACTGCCACTGTTCGTACGTAGTCGGTGTATAGCAGGGTGATATCAGTGTAGCTGGAAATTCTGCGGCAGTTAGTGGGTACTGTAAATGTGTCATAAATAAGTCATGTACAAGACACGTACACTTACGACATATACACGCTACGTACACGCAGAGTACACACCACGTACACGACACGTACACGCCACGTACACGCCACGTACACGCCAAGTACATGCCACGTAGATGCCACGTAAACGCCACGCACACGTGTAAAGGTCAGACGGGAACAGAACACCTCGTGGAGAAAGGAAACCCCTCACCTGGAGAGAGGTACTCACCTGGAGAGAGGTAGTCACCTGGAGAGAGGCACTCACCTGGAGAGAGGTACTCACCTGGAGAGAGGTACTCACCTGGGGAGAGGTACTCACCTGGAGAGAGGTACTCACCTGGAGAGAGGTACTCACCTGGAGAGAGATACTTTCTCGATGGCCGTCTCGCTGTGGCGTGCATCCAGCCCTGCGTCAACCCCCCTTCCCCCCCCACTCTGTGGGGGACTACGTAGAATTTCATGCTTGTATTTTTAACGTTTATTGTAACGGATGCCACCGTGTTGTTTTTTTTATCTCACTGCGCATTATTTTTCAAATTAAGAAGTTTTTCAGTAGGCCTAAGTAACAGATGAATAAATACCTTAATGTATCTATTTCTTTATCATATGTTTATAGTACCAATCGAATGTACGATTTCCTCCACACAAGAAAACATTTCCACGAAAAAATTTATCCAGATATTTTCCAAACTGATCTAAGTAGAAGTTGTTTTCGCAATTTTTGGCCGAAATATTATACATACGTAGATACACCATGAGTTGATTGAATATTATATTTTTACATTGAAACAGTAACTTGTTTTAATGTAAAAAGATATTTTCAAAAGAATTCATTAATTTCATTATAAATTTGAAACGAATTGAATTTTAGTTTTCATATTGGTTGTACTTTAAGTCAATTTTTTGCAGGCAACATTATTTTGGTGACAAAGCTGCATTTAGCTTCGTGCGAGAAAGCCTTTAAGATGATTCTTTTCTAACGAATACCCAAAGCCAAACAAATACCTCTAACTCTTTCATTTTAGTTCCAATGAACCGTAGCTACGATGCGATGGAAAAACCCTTGTTGAATTACTGAGAGATGTTTGAATGTCTGCCCTGTATTGTTAGTGAGGGCACGGTTACAAGCAAGCAAGGAAGATGATTAGAGTTTTGGTGTCATATATATATATATATATATACCAAAACTCTAGGGTGCCACCGCTTTGTGTGCATGGTGTGCCTTTGCATAACCGCGAGCTGTTGAAGGAGACCGTTTTCCTCCGCCGTCTGATGGTAGTGGTGAATAGTTTTTAAATATATATATAAATATAATTAAATATATATTTAAATAATAGTGGTGGATAGTTTTTAGAGATGGTGAATAGTTTCTAAATATGACTCTAGAAATAAAATATATCTTTAGGATTTACAGGGGTGCGGTCTTTCCTGGACACCCTGTACATTTGTCCATTTCCTCAACTTGACGGCTTCAGCTACTTGATGTATTTATTTCATGGCGCTGGAAGAATTTCTCTGATGGGAAAGAGTTGTTTTCCCCATCTGAAAGCTGCGTTCTT
>VOMN01034395.1:0-44960 GCA_014899125.1 Orchestia grillus
TTGTGATACATCCTCCCTCTTTTTTTTGGGTCACCCTGTATAAGAGTAAAAGTTGAAAAGCTTATATATATTAATTTTTTATTAAAATGAACATGTTGGAGTTGGCTAAGCCCTGAAACAATGAAGTCTTGAATAGCATGATTACACGCTATTTAATAGCATTAATTGAAAATTACTATGATACCTGAAATACCGGGAGCTCACGGATACGTCCAATTTCATAACAAAAGCTAAAACCCAAGCAAAATAATTGCATGAAATTCGTAAAATAATCGTTCTCGAGAACCCCTTTCCTCGTTCCTCTATCATAGGTGACTCATTCATTTTGATAGCGGCTCGCATGACCTGCAGACTGATGAGAAGGTAATGAACTGGTGACGGAAGGAGAACGTCTGGACCGCAGATAGTCAGATAAGTCAGGGCTTCATTTCGGTCGACTGTGATACACGACTGGCCAGTGTGCGTCTCATCAGGAGCACTGCAGCTTGGCGAAATGTTCGTAGCGTTGGAACCACGTAAAAGGTTATTGCAGGGATTTAAACAGCTTAGTTTTTTGTCATGGGATAGCTGGTGCCACTGGGTTTTAAGTTTATCACCCAAGCTTTCGCACGCTTAAAGCAACGTGCGTTTTCAAGGGACGAAACAACGAAAATTTTGGACCTACATTTTAGGGTTTAGTTAATTAAGGATGTTAGTGTCCGATTGCAGCGTTCGAAAGTTGTGGTGTATTTGTACTCCTTGGATGTTCGACAGTATCTATGCTACGGATGATAATTAATCTCTGATATGACCAAGCCTTCCGTGGGACTGATCAGAACGAACATTCTAGCCAGCAGGTTTTTCAACTCGATGAATCTTCCGTTTAAAAATACTAAATTTATCGAGTAAGATTCGGTCTTTATTTAATTTCAGGCAGTCATATTTTAGTAAGCGATGTTTCGAATGACGACAGTTTATGCAGCAAATTATTAATAACACATTATGAAGATTATGTTGTTATTTGTCGAATTAATTTTGTCATAGTCTATGAAAGTTTTACAGAAAGTTTTGACAGACCCAGAACATTGTTCTGGGACAGTTACCTTGTATCGTACAGCACTAGTAAAAAATGGAAGAAAATGTTTGATCCTCTTTCAGTAATTTCATGTTGACGCCTCATAAATTCATGTATATAAGGGTGTATGTGTTAAAGGGCTTATTATTTTTTTTTCTATTGGCAGTGTCGAGGATATCACAGTGAATTAATTTTCACTTTGCAACGAATCAAAGGGAATTTCACTGTTCCAATTTCTGCTAATATTTTCTGATAATGCTTAACAATATTCAGCATACTCTACAGCATAATTTATGGTTTACAGCACACTGAATTGATTCATGTAAAAGTAGATATAATTTTGTTTCAAAAACTTTTAAAGACTACGACAAAATTAATTTGACAAAATAACAACATAATCTTCACAATGCGTTATTAATAATTTACTGCATAAATTGTCGTCATTCGAAACATCGTTTGCTGAAATACGACTTCATCTAACATCCGAGTGCGTACAAATGAGTGTTACAATGTACTCAACACAATTGTTTTTGTAATCTATTTTCGAATTTTTCTTCAGTCACCTAACAGTAGCTACAAACAACGTATATATTTGCTCTGCAGTTTTAAATAGGAATTCAAATCTCATAGTGGACCTTAGACTCGCACTTTCAAGATCATCGATAATCAACTGAATTAGTACATAGGAGATACAACTCGACCAGGTCCGGTATTGAAGCGAACCCTTCTTTTTCATGAGCATCGATTTTGCTTGAAGCCAATTTGCAAGTCCCTCCGTCCTAAATCAAAGCCAATAAATGGTGTCTCTGACGCTGTAGTAAAGCTTAGAGCTCTCCATACTAAAAGCTCGCTATCGTAAGTGGCTCATCGCTTATGATTGGACACACAATTGAGGACCTATCCATTAGTGCCTCAACCGAGGCTCCCAATTTACATTTATTACTTAAAATTCTCCACTAAAATGAGAAGACATGTGGCATTTTTGTGAAGTGGCCTTCATTTATCACGACAATGGCCACTTTAAACTATTTTTTGCTTCACGAGCTGCATTAGCAGCTTGGGCTTTACTTCATGCGCGCCTCTAAGACACGGATTTTTATTCACCTGTAATGAGAGTAACGTACGTTTTCGTTCACGAATAAAGTAGCAAATGAGGCATTTATTCGATAGCATCATTGGGAACTTATCCGTTTACCCGATTGTGTAACATTAGTTACTTTGTTTCTAACTCAAGAAAAAATCACTAGACGCCTAAATTTAATTCTAGTAACAGAAAAAATATAGTTTTTGCTCAAGCAAGGATTGAGACCCCAGTTTTTACCAATTAGATTAGCTTTAACAGTTGGTCAACGCCGTCTATCATGTACATAGAACGTCTAAACTCACACTCGTCCGTAGAGCCATCGGTCTGAATTCACTGCCTCGTAACAATCAGTAAAAGAGTTACAGTGATTTCGTTCCAGCAAGTACCTTGAACAGCGTACTTTTAAGTATTAAGTGCTCCACATTCTTCACACAATAAATTTATCTGTCATATTTTACCTTTTTTGTGTGAATACATCCTACCCTTCTGTCCTGAAAAGCTTCAGTATTAATTTCTCCTATGATGTGAAGGACATTCTAAGCAAAATTAGGTTAGCTGCTTGCGTTACAACCTCCAACTTGCTTCTGAGTGTCCGTCAAATTGATGGGCAATCAATGCACTTTGACTGTGGTTCCCGCTACATTATTACTCGGTGACCATAGGCTCTACATTTCAAAAAAATTATGACGAATGCAT
This sequence comes from Orchestia grillus, assembly GCA_014899125.1. Classification (NCBI taxonomy): domain Eukaryota; kingdom Metazoa; phylum Arthropoda; class Malacostraca; order Amphipoda; family Talitridae; genus Orchestia; species Orchestia grillus. Next base: position 2,835 of record VOMN01034395.1, read on the forward strand.
CTAGGTCGGCATGGGAAAGTACGCTGTCGTTGCGTTCTGATGTAAGGAAATGTTGAGGATTATTATTGAATCATGAAAACATTAGTGACAATTTTGAGGTTTCTGAAATGACAACAAAAGTGACACGGCTCGCGCATGCGAGCTCACGGATGAAATATGTTAACAAAACTAATATCACTTGTTTCATGAGATGAAATGTTTCTGGCTAGATGCACATTATGAGTCACATCTCAACTTGCATGAGTAGGTCGTGAAACAAGACGATGTTCAAAATTGCTCTACATCCACATGATAGCTCCCATCTTTTCTGCCTCGAGTTGCCCAAGATCATGACGGTCGTCAGTTTTCGAAAGGTCACGACTCAAGAACAGTTTTTGGACTCGTGCACGAACGCAAAGAAAAAGTTCTTTTTATTGAAATAATATACTCCATAGGTAATTGAAGATTAATTCTTCGGCCATTTTTTTGCGATTACATCATTAGTGAATTTTAATTTCATAGAGTAATTTGAAGTTAACTATAAAATAATCCATTCACAGTATTTTTAAGAGTTCATCAGAATTCTATCGAACACATTTTGGTTGATAATATTCTACAAAATATTATTATTTTTCTGTTCAAACTTTTCACTCGGTAAATAATTTCAAGCCAAGAATGTATGTTTGTGTAGATTGTAATGTTAATTTAGTGCATGAAATTTCGACCCCTATCTATATTTTTTTTCTCTTTGATATTGCAATTAGGAAATGGTAACCAAAATCGTGATGAGATATTGGAATGATATAAAATAATTTACTCAGTTTTAGGAAGCAAGAACGAACAAAAGTTCAGTACTGGAATGAACGAAAATTCAGCGTTGATTGCAATGGATCGAAATTAATCCTCGAAAAACTTAAAATAAAGAACTCAAATTAAATTCTAGCTTATTTTCTTATGGAAGTGTAAGTAGCTCAAACCCATGAAGCGTACGGCCATTTTCAGTGATAAACTCTGAAACTCATAAGTCAAATTTAATGCATTTCCACCAGTTGTGCTTTATGATATTACTTTGAGACTTTGTGCCTGAACTCAATTAAATAAAATTTACGGAAAATAATTCCGAAAAGAGAGCGTGAAATGGATAACGTTTAACTAATATAACGAGGCCCTCAAGTCCATCTTGCGTGCAGAAGTCCTTTCATCTACAATTATCGAAATTAATTAATGATGAAATTCAATTAATGGAGTTTTAAAGACGAGATGCCGGAGCTCTTCCATTCGTCATTTTCGAATTCTCAAAAAAATCTAATTAAGCGGGGGGACATTCAGAGACGGTACGCAGGGCACGTTTGTTTGACCCTAATGGCGTCAAAACATGGCCTCTTCCCTTCACCCTGCCAATCGATGGCCTAACGGGCCCGCGATGAGGGGCCTGCGGGGCCCTTGGAGGTTGTGTCGCTCGACAGGGACGGTCGAAGGAAATTCGCTTACAGGAAATTTGCTTCTTCATTAGACTGGAGGGAGGCTAGTTCCGTGACAGCAAGTCATCGAAGCAAGAGGGAAATGTCTGGGACCCGGAGAAGTCCATAAGAAAAGGAAATTTTCGTATGTCACGCACGAGAAATTATGTTTTTTACCTCTATGGGAGAAAGAATGTGTCTGCGAGACACTAAAAAGATTTCGTGAAATAATGAAAAATTATAAATGGTCTATTAATAGATTCAAGTGGGTGTTTATATGGCTTATAGTTAAAAGTTATATGAGCGTGTTTGAACGCCAGTTTTGGAATGCTTTTTCAATAAACAAGAAATAAATTTTTGCCTTTTTTAAATTAACCCTGTTCACAGATTACTGATTAAAATGCTATTTTAGCTTGAGTAAAAATTAATTCTTCCCAAGCTCTAACGTTCTTTAGGAGACATAAGTTCTCTAAATAATTAATCAAAGCACAAATTTGAACGCAATTTAATTCCGATTTGAATGTTTTAAATGAAATTTTTTTATTTGAATTTGTTTCTTTACAAGTCGCTAATATTAAGCCACTGCTAACAATCTAACGGGAAAGGAGTATTTCACGCATGATCTCCGAGCTAATTGTTTGGCGTAAAGAGCGCTAAGGCGTGTAACTACGGGCACCCAACGCTTTTCTTTAAGGAACTTTATCAATGAAAGATCTTGACACGATCTTTTCATCTAGTAAAAGATGCGCAATCATTCACTCAGTAGGACATCGACATGAACAAGAAGAGACTGGACATTAATTTGATAGGCAGAAATACAGCAGCAAATGAAGGTGACGAAAACACGCTCTGCTTCCTTCAGAAGGCGATGATGGCTGTCGTCGGTAGCAGCGGGGGCATAACGGACTTATTGTGGCCCTCGATGATGGGTTACTGCCTGTACAGCTCCATGACGGCATCGATTGTGGGTGGCAAAAGAGTCATCGAGGGGAGATTGCAGCCTCAAATGAATGATACGTTGCTGTTCAAAATAACGGTAAAAAAAGATTGTGATGCCTCTACGACCGCTATGTTTCCAAATTGGGAATCAGGGAGGGGTAAATTTTGAGCGCTTGAGGCTTACAGGAAAGGTTAGATGTGTTACTTCTGATCAGCTTATACGAATAAATATATTTACAGTCTTTGTTCCAAGTGCAATAGACTGTATGAAAGCACCTTTACACATAAAGTATTTATAACAAGAATTTGATACAACAATTATCTAACGTTATCATTGATAAGCATCGTGATGTATAATAACCGGACCAAGAAAAATCTATAATAACTTCTGGGATAATTGGAAGATTTTTAAAAATTGAGTTGTAACACAATCCTGATGTGGTTGAGTAGGAACAATTACGCTGAGGTGGCTAATTCTTACTCATGTGCTGACTTTCTTCTACGAAGGAAATTAGGACCTTAGTGATCTTAAGACTTCAGATAAATTTTCTCAAATCTGTATTCAACCTAGTCATATTGACTAATTTACATTGTATTGCATATATATGAATGCATCAGTAACAACGGGTGCCCCATTTTGTCTTGAAATATAAGTTCTTGAGAGTTCAATTTTTGAGTGATTTAAAACGTGTCTGTGGATAAATTGTTTTGAGTTAAAACCCGTATCGTCTTACTGGTATTGCATTGCATTTATTTTATGCCTTGTGCAGAACTAGAGTACTTTTATTTTAGATTATTTTTCCTACTTCAAGGACTTGATTTAATTTAGGAAAATTACTTCAGCACTTACATGTTTTTGCCAATTAGTGCACCTCCTTGCGCAGCCTCGGCTATAAGTGACGTTATGTGTTGAGGAACATTTGAGAATTTGTACCTTGCATCACTTTTTGAGCATTATACCTTATACCACTTTTTCAGCATTTGTACCTCATATCACTATTTGAGCATTTGTACCTCAAATCACTTTTTGGGCAGTTGTACCTTACATCACTTTATGAGCATTTGTACCATACATCACTTTTTGAGCATTAGTACCTCATATCACTTTTTGAGCATTTGTACTTACTATCACTTTTTTTGAGCATTTGTACCGACTATCACTTTTTGAGCATTTGTACTATTCATCACTTTTTGAGCATTAGTACCTTATTAATAGTGTTGAAATTTACGGTATTCATCAGCTAGTACCTCTGACATAACGAAGTATTGTACCACTACTCTATTCTCATTTTGTATGAAAAACTATCACTAATAGCTTTCATGGAAAAAACTTTTCCAAAGAACGCTGAAAGGCTTGAACTGCACGATAAATGTTTAAACCGCATATTTGGAGCTTGAATTTATATTCTTTTTCAGTTTTCACTTCTGTGACAATATATGGACTGAGTTTACGAGCAACGGCTTCCGATACGCTCGGTTGTGACGAGCTGAGTGACTGAAAATGATTTAGTGTTGTGGAATTTAACAAATAATATCGAGGACTGCATAAAATTTTAGGAAAACATTTCCAGCTTAGATTCAGTAATTTCAGAGTACATACTATGATTATTCTATTGACAATTTAAATTAAATCCAGATAAAATAGATTTACATAAAATTCACTTTGCTTTTTAAATGTAAAATCACAATGGAAAGTATGCATTTAACCTGAAGCACCTTAAGCATACTATGATTATTATTCTCCCAACATCACCCTGAATACCTTTATGGGAAAACAAGGTGGGGATATCAGTCAAAATTGACTCAATTATTGTAAAGTGGGCAATCGCTCAAGGGATTTAAAGCCAGACTTTAAATTCCAGCTCCGTGGATTTGCTGCGTTACGTAACTCAGGAGCAACCAACAGCTTCTGAGTGAAAGATTGCGGGAGATCCGAATGACGTCGCAGAGAAAATGGCGTACAACTTCGAAAATAACGACGATCACTCTACGTAATTAAAAAACAAAAAACCCAGCAAAATATATTATGAAATTATTCCTCAAATTGGCATTAATGATGATGACTATGTTTACAAATAACCAGAAATAAATACATTATTAAACTACGGAGTAAGCTCCAGTATTCTCAAAATTTAGTTTCACACTCATTCCTCACAGCGTGGTCTGACACTTCGAACTCGTTTTCAGTGAATTGTATTTAATTATATAATACTTAACTTAACTTGTTCACTTTGCAGCGGAGCATAAGCACAGCGCCGAGATACTTAAATACTGGGAGCACTTTCCGTAGAGTAATTGAACAGCACACGAAGTTATAGAATTTTTTTCGTCCACTGTGTGTTGAACTGTCGCAATTGTTCAAGTTGTGTTCACGTTATATGTGTTTATTCAAGAAAATTGTATTAAATAAAATATAGCAAAGCCATTCGTGAATACCTTAATGCAGAAGTGGCTTAAGAAAGTATTATATCTACATATTTCATTTCTTTATCTAATTTTTAAAGATTCGAGGGGTAGAAATATTCCATTCATGCATTACTTCCAGAAAAAGTAATAAACTTCACTGCAAGTTAATCTATTTCCATCAATATTCATGCTATTCAATTCGTATTATACCACTCTTTTTATGCAAATTAAGTCACCATTCATTAAACCTTAATCTTTTTTTACTGTGATGAAGCCATTATTCAAATTACATGCATTACCATTAAATCAGGTATGATGTAGCAGTGTACTGGAATGCGTGTTTGCTAGAGGCATCTCCATTATTCCATTGCTGGATCGTAGGTCATACATTACTCGTAATGATTTAAATAACACTTAATAAAAACAGAATCAGGAAGAACTCTATTATCTATGTAGGGATAAATTTATTAATGCAGGCTTTTCTATTCACTTTATATTTAAACGAAGTAGTAATAAGCTTTGAGAAACATTTTCCCTAAACTTAAATGAAGAGTGTTAGAAGTTACGGACCCTCATTATTCACATAAACTAACTTAATCAAGGCTGACGAAGTATATTTTCATTCTTGGCGATACATTTCATCCAAATTTACAAGCAATTACCAAAAGCCGTAGTGACCTACTCTATTTTAAATAATATTTTAAATAAACACACAAAACCAGAGGCGATGGACGAGCCAAGTTTCTCCTCAACATCATAAGAATATTCTTCAAAGATCGTCGCTAAAAAAGGAAAATATTCATGACCCTTGAATCTTAACGAGCCTCTTTTAACCCGCGGCAAGAAGTGCGAGGATATTTAGCTTCCCAGCGAAATCTGACGAGTCGCTAGGATTTACCACGAAATATCGGGCATCACTGAGAACATATTCTGTGCTGCGGGGCACCCCAGCTAGGCGGTGGACAGAATTACGGCCCAAAATATTTTGATTAAAAATCTGTAAAAGTAAAACGCCTTCTGTCAGTATGCGAAGTTCTAATGACGTAATAGGAGAACTTTTGGGAAACAAAGTTCATAGTTGGATTATTTACCCATTTTGTGTTTGCAGTTCTTACATGAGAAAAATTTGATTAAGTGGATACTATCTCTAGCTCTCGGGTGGGGGAAGGGAGGAATATTGAATAGTTTCTGATTCAAAACAGATTGGACCGTTGGTTCGCTAACTAACAAAAACTAGTTTAAAGCCGAGAGTCTGAACTAAATGAACACAACATACGAAAGTTATATCGAACAAAATTTTGTTCGAATAGTAATTAATTCTGTAGAATAACTCTTTACTCGACCCCTAAATTCTTTCTGAGTGCCCCGACATTTTTGAAAATACAAACTGCATTTCCTTCAGTAAGCTGTAGGTTCACAAGTAAAAATATCATCTTGCTACGGCAAACCGAAGAACAGCACCACTCCTTTTGTCCCTTTCTCTACGTCAGCCATCGCCAATAGCTTTCATGCAAAAACTCTTCCAAAGAATGCTGAAAGGTTTGAACTTCTTGACCATCATGACCCGTGTGCGTGAGGGCACAACTCACGCTTAGTATGAAACCACTTTCGTAAGTGATCTCTAAATTAGAGGCGTTTGGAAGAACGACAGTCAAGGCAATCGTACCCAGGAAGGTCACATTGATCGGTCATGAGGGACTATCCAGCCCCTGCAAGTGCTTCAACGCGTTATTTATGAATGTGAATTAACTGCAAGGGTTGGGTTTTCGATGCCTAAGAACAGGGTACGCGTGAAATATCCTTTGCTCTCTAGTGCTCAATTTATTTTTCGAGAAAAATGAAACAAGACAAAACATTACCATGCTGCGGAATCTGACATTGCTTATCGAGAAAATGGCTGATGGTGCCTTATTTGACACTAAAACGAATGAAAGCTATCAGCATTGCTCACTGCAAGATTTGAAGCCAAAATGTAGCAATTTCCAATCTTGACCAAAGGAGACTTACAGTAAATGTTATTTCGCGATTTCTCTTTACGAAAATTCAGAATCAGAATGTGTGTTCATTTATAAGACGGTTGTGTGACCGTGGTTCTACTCGTATAAATGATGAATTATAGTTTGCCTCAAGCTGAAATTTGTATATTGAAAAGAAGATTAAGATGTTTGTGTGTGGAGATTGATAGCTGTGAGTGTCATTCTTCCGCCCTTTTTCCTTCCTCTGCAGCACAAGAACACTATTTTTTTTTCGAGTGAATGAGCGTGATCAGTATTCGACGGCATGGGACTTGGCAAGTGTAGCAAGGATACGAGAAGTATGTCCTTAAGAATACAAGGACGTAGCAGGATATCTGAACTCGCGTGGATCTCGCCGGACGGACAGGACTATACGGCAACGCAACGTGATACAGGCGTGTATTCTACACGGGGTGTCACGGGAAATGTCCCCAGTGATTTTTACCTATAATTAACATAATACAGGCCACTCTATCACCTGGCAAAATTTCGAAATTTTATCACAATGTAAATGGATACACCAAATAAAACTCTTAGAATCCAGTTTCTTTTTTTCTAATTTGAACTTTTATAACCGATATCAAAACATCTCTGATATTTATGAACCCATTGTAAATTCCCTACAGTGAAAGTATTTGGACTTAACTCTATAAAATTACATAAAATTGGAGAAAATTAATATCTCTACTTGTATTTACCCAGTATAATTCCGACCCCTGAAAAGTTTGTATTTCGGGAAAACGTCTTCAGTGTAAATTGTTGAAAGATTGGTCAAAATAAAAACAAAAATTCGAAAGATGTCTCTTAATGGAATGATTATATTATGTATCTATGATACCGCACAACCGTACATTTCCGATGTATTTCTTTGCTTTCGTGCTATCGAAATACAGCTTAATGGACATCAGAGAGTGGACCTTTCTCGTTGACACCCTTTACAAACACATATGTGTGAAAATAAAAACTGGAAAATGAACTCCATGGAATCTGATTAGATGATATAACCAAAAAATAAATATGTTAACCCAGCGTAGCACGGAAGCTCATTATTCATGGTGATTTTATTTTTGAGTCGTGCTTCCCATATTCCAGACAGCTTTGCAATGAACGAACGTATAACACTTAGTGTCCATGAAGATGTTCATTGTTCAGTAATAATAATAATGACTACGCTTGTAGTTAATAAAAAGAAAATTGAACTTCAGCAAAAATAATCGATAATATGTTGACAACATTCAAACGAGGGCAAAGATTATATTCAGAATTGAATATTTTAAGCTGACATCCAAGTAAAAATAGGACAATCGCAGCAGCTTCATGGCGAAATACGTAAAATGTGATATGTTCTTATGTCTGAAAGTGATCGACTTGGGTCTGTTTTTTACCAATTTTAATTCAATGATTTTCATCCAAAAACATTTAAAAAACAGAACAAATTACTAAATAAATGAAACGAAGGATCATTCGAAACACAACACAAGATTTCAATCAGAATAATAGGAAAAACTTCTAAGAACTGCAGAGTTGAAGTGTCAACACGGTTCATTGTTTTGGAGAATTGTCTGAAATCAATGAATTGTTGTGCATATTTTGGCTTAACGGTAAAGAAGTACTTACTGAGATCAATGGATTTGGTGGAAATTCAGGATTGCGGTAAAGCAATTGGCGGGCGAACAAAGCCATGTAAAAATAGCATGAAACCCTTGAGAACAAAGACAGATTGGCACTTGATGAGAAGAATGCTGAGTGAGTTATTGATTTGCAAGTGGAGGGGCTCCCTAGAGCGTAAATTATAGAGCAGCGAAAAACGCACGCACGTTGTTTTATCGAAGAAACTGGTCGCGAGATCGGCCTGAAATGACGGGACTTACAACTTATATGTGTTTCCTATTTATTCATAAAATTAGAGGTATTTTCACAGAAAAGTATGTGACAGGTGGCAGGTGTTCCTCATAGTTTCCTTCGAAACAAAATATTCATAACCAAACTATGTTAAGCAAAATACGGTTGTAACGAATTCTATAAAATGAACATTCAATTTCCTTTACATTGTATCCATTCACAATACAATATTTTGCACCGTACATATGCCACTGCCGCATGCTAGCCTAGCTTACTGTAATATTCACCTTTGGAATTTGGGCGAAGGCTGAAGTAAAATTATGAGAAGGTCTGTCGTTCAGAGCACCGAATTACCCAGACCGACTCATGTCAGAGTTACTACAGGTCATATCCAGTAACTGGTGGGGTATTTTGATATCCTATTTGGATTATTAATCCATATTTTAATTATTGGTCTGAGAATAACAGTGTTTATCAACACCAGAATCAGTCTGATTTGCGTTATGTGGTGGTGCAAGATATTATTTATTATAAAGCATTCCATAAAAAAACATTTGTTGTTTCTGATAGACTTGACTCGTCTTTAATCGTGTGTCTTTTAAAATGTTTACAAATTTCTATTTGAATGATCAGCACCAGGCATATGTTGTGTGTTGCCACGGCTAGCACGACAAAGCTGACGCTATTATGTCATTAATTTAATGGACGCAGTCTCCGACGGTGCCTTGACACTCCTGTACCATTAATTGAAGGACTGAGGGCCGGGCCAAGGCAATACTGGGCCTAAGATTGCCTTTAATGTTACCCAAATACACACGTGCCGGAGTGCAGCACCGAGAACAAGGGCAAGCATTTGATCCTAGAGTCCGTGAACTTTTGTAAAATTGCGTTAGAAATGTTTTGTAAAATGTTAGAATTAAGTTCAAATGTTAGATCGAGCGTGGGAGAAAATTTTTCAACGCGTCAACATATGAGTTTTGGTTGAGAGCACTTCTTCTGAACGCGTCGTGAGAGAAATAATCAAGGAATAGCATGCAGGAATGATGATATAATAAAACAAGGTAATGGCAACCCGAAATAAAATCCAAGTAAAATACCCGTGAACGTTAGTCAAGTTTCCAAAGTATACTTTACGAGACGGTATAAATGCGAAGGTACTTTTTTTTTGCACGGCCATGCTTGTTACTGTGCATATTGTAAGCTCCCCTGACAAAAATAAATTAGTCACCTGCTACTAATATGGTGTATTGCGAATAATGGCTTCAATTCTGCTAAGTATTTAGTCTATAAGTGTCCTAATGTATACCTGGCTGATTTCAAACCACTTTTGCACCATCTGATCTTGTAGTCCTGCCACAGTACGTGGACGACCTTCTCGACGTCTAACTTGTCGTTCTAGGTGGACCTTCAAATTTTCCATTAGATTCATGCCTGAGGACGTAGCGGGACAATGTCTGACATATCCTGAACGAATTTGATGCCCATTAAAGACAGTACTAGCCCGATACACCCTGCAGTTGTCACCTTCGAGAAAAGCTCAAGAAACAAAACATTCGAGCTCGAAAAACAATGGGTGAATATTTTTTTATCCGGGGAGCTTGTACTACGATTCAAGTCCTCATCAAATACGTACGATAAATGTCGCAAACTAACGCCCATCATTAGCAATGCCCCGCAGCCACACCCAGTGGGAAATGAGAACATGACTCCCACAATTGGATTCAAAAGTCCCCCCAAATCTTTTTGCTCGTTCCCAATGTTAGTTCACGGAGCTCCCAGTGTTAGTTTAGTTAGTTAGTTGCTAGTTCCCATTATTAGTTTAGTTAGTCAGTTGTTAGTGTTAGTTAGCGTTAGTTAGCTAGTGCAAGTCAGTCAGTTGTTAGTTCCCTGTGTTAGTTTAGTTAGTCAGTTGTTAGTGTTAGTTAGCTAGTGCAAGTCATTTAGTTGTTAGTTCCCTGTGTTAGTTTACTGAGCCGAAGTTCATTACGAGGTGTTTGCCGACCTGACGTTGATTACAGCTGGCGTGACCGATGTCTATTGTGATCATCTTAGAATAAATTTAGAACGTTGATGTAAGTTGTGTTATCGATTGACAAGGCTCTAAAATCATACTGCATGTAGGTGCACTGAATTGAGTGACAGGTCATGCAATTGTTATTTTTGTGTAGTTCATTTCAATACCTTTTTTATTTGGTGAGAGAAGAGAATTTGAGATGTACTGTAAGTCACACGCAAACCACGCGTCAATCCTGAAACTTGATAAATATTTTCTGGATTGCTAACTTACGAGATGGCAGCCATAAATAACGAGCAGTTCAACAATTACGTTGTAATCATTTCATTTCAATTTCTGATGTACTCTGCAATTCATAGAGTTAGAGTACAAAGTTGAGGTTACATGCGTTTGACAAAAACGTAGCTATATACGTAAAAATAAATGGACGGACATACTGCACGAATGACTTCTGCCTCTCACAGCTGTGTTTTCCGAGGGTTAATCAGAAGCTTCTAAATTTTCACGTAATTGGAATAGCCAACTATCATTAAAAAAAAAGTTACAAACGTAGAATTCGTGAGGGTCCGCTTTTGTCTTTTGAACTACTCGTTCTTGATGCCAGTACATTGACTAATATGAAATCATATACTTGCAAGTTACTGCCAAAATATTCATGGCTACGTTCTACATAACCCTTCACTGGATGAAAAATTAATCACACGCAACAACAACCTTGAGAAAGTGCAACCCCAAGTGCGATAATGCTACCGGTAATCTCTCTCAGTTGTGCTATAATCTGAGCACTTGTTAACAATTAATCCTACTTGATTGAACAACAGCAGCAGCCAAGGTACCTGCAGCGAAGCTTTATTACACTTCCGCGCAAAACCAACGGATTAATTTCGATGTGTGTGAGCGAAAGATTACAAAGCTGCACCGCATGACACATTGAGCGCTAGGGCGAGCTCTGCAGATTGCACTGTGATGAGTGATAGACCGCACCGAGTCCCAAATGAGAAGGGAACACGGCATCGCTCCGACGCTGCATGACCTCGAGCTGGTAGGGTTGGTACGCTCTGATCTTAATGAAGTATCCCTCAGATCGACATCTCCCGGGCTGGGGGTGGAATTTGACAAGGTGCGCGAATGTTTGGTGAGCAGAGGTTTGTCATAATAAGTCCGTGTCCCTCTGAGAATAAATTGTTTATTCATGTCGGTTTGAAAATATCTTGTATGAAGATTCATACGTTACCGTGAGTGACTCGTATGTTCATGTTTCCTAGCAGATAAACTGTTCATGTGTGGGACTTTGATAACTATCAATGCACAGAGCTTTCTAGTTTGTCTTGGCATAACTTGCGCAGTACGATATGCAATGTGCATTCAAGTGTCTGTACTATTGACCTGTGCGTGAATTTATTCACTTTTCACTAGGAATAGATGACGGTACAAAGAAAGTGCGTGAAATACATACACAGCAGCAACAAGTTCTGTGACTGAAGTTTTTAGGAATGTGTCACTTGGTGCATAAATGTACGATGTTGACACCAATTCGTGAGGATATTTTAAAGACAGAAACTGGCTGAAATCTTGTTATCATTGAGTGTCCGATCTTAGTAGGAACTACATAAATGAATTATTCGTTCAATAATGAAACATGCGTGAGAAGCGTCGTAGTTACAGAAGGAGCCTTGGCCTACATTAAAATAATGTTTGCTCGAAATGATTGAAAAAGAAACTGACAATTAATTGCGGATTTTCGTTCAAAAACTAAATAGTTGCTTATTTCGTTTTACAATCCCTGAACAGCTTCATGTTTTGATGAAATAATACTTGGTTGAAGTATCATTTCATGTTTTTTTACTGATTCTTGTTTACAAGCATAAGTCATCTCCTTGTATTCACTTCAACCTCACAAGCTTCACAATAAAATACTGAATAGTAATTCAAAATATTGAAAAATACAACTGTTCTGTAGTACGAAGAGCTTTTTTTAGCCTCCAGAATAACAATGTATCATTAACGCACCTGATGCTATTATATTTATCTGATGCTCTCACATTCATTGACGCACCTGATTAACGCACCTGGTGCTCTTCATTCGTTTACGCAGCTGATTAACGCACCTGATTAACGCCCTTGATACTCTTACATTCATCTCACATGCGGTGCGTAGGATGAGGCTTAAAGCTTAAAGAAACTAATGTTCCTTCAGAGTAATTAAGGCACGAAGCCCAAGCAATGGTCGTCCCCAATTGATGTTTCCTTTAGAGAACAGAACGCACAAAGAAGTTTTATTCTGCGTACATATCCCGTCATTGAAGCTCCGCCCTCCTCGAGGCTCAGATTCCAGCCTACCCGAGTGCGCCGGCGAGTGGTAAAGGTAGCATAAAGATGTAAGAAGTTGAAATTGTTTTTTAGAAAATCTTAGGAAATAAATTTTTGAGCAAAAATTCTTGGATACGGGAGATTAACGTGACTTTTCAACCTATTTTCTGTTCTTTTAATTCTATGGAAATGATTTTCAGTGGGGGCTTGGTAAGCCTAGATAGATCATGAAAAACAAATATGACGCTTCGATTTCTCGAAATGTAAACGATTCGGCAAATTATATCCTTGAGTTCATTTTCAAGAGTTCGAGAAATGTCGTGACAACTGAAGCCTCCTCATAATAATGTAGGTAGTGAAAAGTGAAAATTTGCGACGTATGTCAACATATCTTGAAGACGGTAATATTTTTTGATACATGTTGGTAGATGTGTGTTAATCACGCATGCAATACATTTGAATAACAAGTATAATTCTAACAGTGTGCTTATATTTAGCAGAAATTAAATCACTACAATCACTTCAAGTGACACTCTGATAAAGATTTTGACGTATGAATAAGTTCAGTGAGCTTCACTATTAATAAATGTATAACGCTGAGAGTGTGAAGTAATCTAAAAGCGTACCAGTTATAAGCTAAGAAATAAACATGCCAACGAAATATTTTGCAGCTGGTGAGTTGAGAAAATGCGTCGTCAGAATATTTCTACAGGAAACCCATAAATCCTGAGATGCAACAGACTTGAAATTGATTTTCGTCGCATCGCCCTGCCGATGCCGAAGTGACATCAAGGGTCGGGCTCGAAGGAATAGTGACTGGAACTTGATACTTCCGACCCTCTTCAATATTCCTCTAGTACACAAGTCACTAATGGGATGATGCAAAGGCTCATTGTCTTAAATAAACACGGTATTTTCATAGCGCATGTAGGTGCGTTATGTTAAAATTCGACTAATGCGTGAGACTCTTTTTCCCCAGCATGCGTCCTTCATTGTCATCGATACGTGCTTGGAACCCACACAGCTGTTGAATTAGAAGTCAACATTGTTGATTTGTTTTTATTTTAATTGATCGTTTCAAGTACTGCTTGAAATATCATACTGCAGCTAACATTTTTTACGTTTTTTGATTGTTAAGCTGCGCAAGTTTTCTACCTTCTATCTCCCTCAATTGCTTCCTATAAAACTTACTGTAGCAACTGTATCATAAAGAACCTTAAAATTTGCAAGGACCTATAGTATTTTTTCAACTCATATTTGCAATGACACAAAAAGTTGGCATTCAGCCGTCGCCTACACCGCTCTTCCTATTCATGAGAAGGCTATTTCATGAAGTGGTGTCTAATCGCAAAAAATATTGCGACACTTTCTTATGCATCCTGGCCTGAACCTCAAAGGATGAATAATGGAAGCCTTTTGTGCGCTCGGAGCATCGCTTCCGACAATGGAGTTCCCGCTCCCAACAATATATGAAGAATTAACAGCCATTTAAAGGTGACGTTCTTTATGATACGGGAATATTATCTTTCCCATTTTCCCCATACATAGTGAAATAGTTCATATACTCCCTCGGTCAACATAATTTCTCAACTATTATTCGTATAGTGCTTGAATTTCTAAAGATTATGGGCCGTCCAATTTTCGGCAAGTTCACATGATGTTAGCTGGTAATAACTCAGTCACGATTGATTCTTTTAACAAAAACTAAAAAGTACACAAGTAATCCATCCTCACTACTAAGTGGAAAAACAAGGAAATATTTTGTTTGAATAGAGACAGTATTTTCAGCGCGCTCTGGTAAGTGAATTGGTATGGAAGATGGCTAAATGCCATCTAAAATGGCTCGATGCCGACCGGATCAATTCAGAATAATTGAGTATGACATTCATGCAAAGACGCCTCCAATTATGGTCCTGACTCTGCAAGCAAAGAGAAAACTCAAAGAAAACATGACAGCATTTCTCGAAGTGTACTTGGCCTGAGAGACGCGATGCGTATCGAATGAGAGCCCCATGATAAGTTTCTTCTGGTATTTCGTACCGTGAGGGTTTTTCTTTGTTTTTCAATAGGAATTAAGTCATTAAATGAGTAAATGTAATATTTTTCATATTGCTATCTGTTTTACGCTGGTAAGATTGTTCGAAGATTTTTTCACTTTCTTGATAAAGGTATCTGGTCGATGCACATGCCTCCTGCCAAGGCAAAATGCTGGTGAGGGAGACAACGAAGAACGCAGTCAGCGGGGCGCAACGAACAACAAACCTTTCATTGGCCAATTAGTGCTATATACTTCATTATTTTTGTGTCGCAAGGATAGGAAAAAACGGAAAAAATCCCAAAGAATTGGTGAGGAGGATAGATACACCATCAATTTATCATAAAGTATTACGACTAAAATCACATCACATAATTTCGTTAAGTGTAAGTCCTAAAAATTCATCGCAAGGCAATCGTCTTCCAAGAAATTTCATCGTGTTTTCAATGATAAGATATTATAACATTTTAACCTTTCAATTTCAGTGATGTTCTAGGTTAAATTCCAATACAAAAAATCTTTTTCTAGTGAGCTCACAACCTAAGTCACATATCTTTTCTTGATCATACTTTGCGCAATCAGTCAGGTCGCAATTGAGAAATTATTTGCATTTTCTATCAGAGTCTGTGGCAAAGAAACAAACAGAAGGGGATTTAATTTCAAGAAGAGAGGCGTTTTGTATGACCTCCAGTCGTCCTGGTCGGAGCAACTTCTACCGCATACAATTTTTATAAAGTGTTAGATGATTCCAGACATTCCGCAATCCCTTTCAGGAAGCGATAGAGAAAAATGTTAAAACATTGCCGCTTGCTTAGTTTTCTGTGAATTTGACCTTCGCAAGTGCGGTCGCTAAAACGGCGGGGAAAATGGAATAATTTTCTTAAGAGGGGAGGTTTGTTTTTTTCTTTTGCTAGTTATTCGTGGAATCCATTAGGAGAATGGAAATGCCAAGACAAGTCATGGCCAGAGTGGCTAACATAGCAATGATCGCCGTAACTTTGCTTCACACGTATCCGCATGCAACTCCCCTTTCCCAAGCTGTTCGAAGATTACTTTCGCAGCTGTTTATATCAATTATGCACTCGGATTGCAGCGAAAAAACTCAGCCTTGAGAGAACTATGCGCACACGTCTAAAAAAGTTTATTACGTGTTATATTCTACCGATGACCCAACAAAACAAATTTGAACTATTTTACTCAAACAATGAATTGTGGAGTGAGTTTGTTCTTTAAAATAAGTTTTGTGAGGNGGGGGGGGGGTGTTTAATTTTCGTAAGAGTTGTTTTCACTTTGTAGCATAGAACTTCCATCGAATGACCAGCCGGCTGTTACTTTACGCTTGAATCTCCACCGCACATTATTAATAAGCAGCCAAAATTAGACATGTATTTCAATCAGCGAGCTCTGGTTTACTTTTTCAAGGGGATATCTTGGAAAGAATCGTTAGATTGAAAGATTTTGTCAATATCTTTGAAGAAAATGTGACCCAATTTTCCGCGAGAAAATCAATACCCTTTTTCAATCTATCAATGCATGTTCGTTTTCCAATCACTAAAGCAGATGCGTCCGCCCCACACTTGTGTTATTGAAAATTAATTTGAATTCAAGAAAATTTTCCCATTATGTAAATCCAATAAATATAGGCACTTGTTTTAATGAAGAATGCAAAACTCTATTTGATCTCTCTAATGTGAGACCTAATCAGCCACGTGTTTAATTTCTTTCTTACTCCAATGCGTGTAGCTGTAAAGGGACCTAGAGGAGCTGGAATAATGTCGGCTGTTACTCTTCACTTATGTTGAGAGTACTCGATTGTTTTTCGTATTCCTATTCTAATGTTACGCACATTTTCTCCTCATAATTCTACCCGTGCACTTTAGGATCAATGAAAAAACAAGCTCTCAGAGAGCCAACGATTTCTTCAGCAAAGGAAGCCGTAATTCGAGCCACGGTCGACTTCACGCATCCATCAAAAGTTGCTGGTTTCATTTTTTACGAGGTCCGATATCGCCGAGTTATCGAAGAGCATCACGGTCACGTAATCTTTTACGACAGCTGGCCGTAGAGTAATCGTTGTTTCGAGGCTTTCCGAATCCTTGCCGGAACGTTCACTTTTTCCTGAGCTTCTTTTTTGCCACTTGCTAACGGTTGTCAACAATGGGCGCAAGCACTCGTGGAGTTGTGCTGGAATCCTGGTGCCCGCAAATTTTGCTGTTCTTACATCTAGTAGATCGGCAGGAGCTATTTTTGTTCAATGATTCAGTGTAAAAAGTTACTGCAGACAAAAACTTTGAAAGAAGCATTTGCAGCCAGGAGCTTAACGAAACGATCTTGCTCCATTGATACGGTAAAAGAAGTTTCAAGAACTCCTGACCTTCAAGTAGAGTTTTTGAACTTCTATGTGTGGTAAAAGAGGAAGTACCAGAAGCGCATGAAAAAGAAAGCTCAATAAATTTTCCTGGACCGCAGCGGTTCAAAAGGATGAACTTCGATCAGTTCTAATTAGGGCTTTTGAATGTAGCCTCACCAATTAGATTTTTGAACAACTTAGACTGAAGAGTTGAATACTAAGGACTGTAGCTCGAATGAATGGAAGAATAACAAATTCAAATTCAGCGAGTCAACTACAGGTGTTCAAACAAAATATTTTTATAGTTATATAATCTTTGAACGAGGAGCTAGATTTGATGCATTTTTAGATTGCAGGGGCTTTATTTGCATTAGATACTGAGACTGAAGTTATTCAGAATCGATTGAGTAATTGGTCCAAATGAACAGGCCACTTGAACAAGGAGTCGAACATCTTTAGAGGTTTTTGTAACTAATCTAAGAAACTAAACACTGGTCAATGAAACACCTTTATACTAGAATAAAAACTTCTGTAACTCAGGTAATGCGAGACAGTACAAGCGTACTGAAGATCACGATTCCTCACCAAGTCAGGGCAGCAGTAATAAACGAGGTACTTCATTTTCACAAGACATCATTGGATAAATTCACTACAAAGAGTACACACAATCATGATGGGCGTTAACTCGAACCTTTTAAAGGCCCTAACACTAGACGTGATGAAAGGGGTAGACGCAGCTGCTGCAGCCAAAGTGCATGCACTCATTCTCAAGCCTCCTTCAGTGTTCGGGCTCACAAATTAGTGATCAAGATTTTGTGCCTGATAATGGAGGTAAAACGCTCTTTATTGAAGATTACCCTAATATTTTCAGGTGGATGAGTCTTTCTTAGCTCGCTGGGGGGTAACCACGGGAGCAGCTTCGTAGTTTGGAGTTGTTTCTTTTCTTTAAGGCCAGAATGAATTATTGAGCTGTGAGCTTTTAGTGGGAGAGGCGCTTCGTTGTGTGCTTCTGATGACAAATAAGTGGATGCCTTCGTTCCACTTTGTGGAGTGGAAAGAGAGGCAAAACGAGAACCTTGCATTCGGTATAAAGTCCAGAGGCTTGACGTTTTGTCCCCTCAATACAGGAGGATAAAAAATGTACCTTTGCGCAATGCATGATTTAAATACTCGAACGTCATGGTAACGTTCCTCACCTATGCCACAATAACCCAGTCTTACTATTTAACCGCCACATCCGTATATATATATACAAAATAATTCATTAAATAGTCACGTTATGCATCATTTTAGATACTCTGGCGAAGAAGTTTGACTGAAGCTCTTTGCCACGACAATCCTTGTGAATGCCGTCAATGGCAGTATTAGGTAACAAAATTACCTGTGTTAACATTCCAAGCGAAAAAAAAGATTTGAAATCTAAACTATGACAAAATGATTTAAAATGGTTTTGAAATATAAATCTATCAATAAGTTCGTTGTACATTAACGTAAAAATTTTTGAATTTGTATTGAAATTTCAAGAGGTACATAGATAGACATGCACATACTGGTCTAGAGCTTTGTATGATCATGAACCATTGTCAGATTTCCAAATACCTTTCTATTTGATGACATGAGAGTTCCCAATTTTATGCCCAGAAACACAAGTCATCAACACCAAAATAATTCGTGCAAAAGCGCAGTAAGTAATCAAGACAACAAATATGCAATGATTGAGTGCTGCTGTCCTGCATTTTACAATTCAAATATGATTTATTCAGAAAAAATGTAAATGAAGTCAATTTTGCGCTTGCAGTTCAGGGTTTGGCTCTATACTTGTTCACAAAGCATAGTTCTATTTTTTCCAATGTTTGCTAACTTTTTGGACCACCGGGATAAAATATATGAACATGGATTGGATAACGTGACAGAAATCTAGCAGGGTCTCTACTTACTGGCTTCAATCAGGCAGCTTTACTTTCGGTGAACCGTATCATTAAAACTGAAAACCTGAAGGTTCCGTACATGTAGGTTTATTGCTGTCGAGCTATTATTCGATAACGCCGTCTGTAATTTGGCTCGTAGCCCATCAGTGAATGATTGTTCGCAGTGGCCATCAAACCAAATGCTTCAATAACCAAAAATAAGGACCAAAGATTGTAACAAATCACAACGCTGGCACTAAAATGAACTGCTCCTTGAGTCATGCGCACTCAGTTCCGAGACTCATCAATAAAGCTTCCACGTGCGATTGTTTTACGTTCAAAGTCGCCTACAGAGCTTTCACTGTGAAAAATGACACCGACCGTCCGTCAAATTTTACAATTTGATGCGCTAAGTCTGTGTGTTTCATTCCTACTGAAAGCCGCCGAATTTTTAGTAACTTCAACGGATTACTCCTTAGCCACTTCAGGTGCGATGTTGGGGAAATAATGTTTACATTTTCAGGGTTTATGTTTTTGAAGGAATCTTGCCATAGCAGCTTTCTACACACGCAATGGTGCGAGCAATATGAAACGAACTTACGTCTTTTTCTGTAACATAAACAGTGAGGTATTATTTACGGTATGTTTTATTATTTTCTTCTTAAGTGGCCTTACATACTCCGTTTCAGTTTTTATACGATGTATGACTGCACGTTCAATTTGGTTTTTAAATATTATCTCTTATTTGATAACATTTATATATTGTTTCCATGAATGTTCTTACAGTTACGGAATTTTAATTTTTTACAAATAGGTTACACTAGAAGCCTAGTAAATTATTGGGCCTTGTAAGTATTGGAAGTGTCTTTCTAAAGCTTTATTCATTGATAATAAATTTTTCTCATTGTATTACCATACCATGCACAAATTATTCGTGGCAAATAAATATTTCAGATGTTCATATCAGAAACTTTTGTTTCGTTAAATTGACCTACAAACTAGCGGGGGACCCCCAGTATGGCTCGGGCGTGAAAGCCGAAACATCTCTAAGGTATCTAAGGTACAATGATGAAGATCATACTACCATTATCATCACTTTAACGAACAATACGATAGGAACTCAAATGTGCTAAAATACTGCATGACATAACAATCTTCAGCATTTAAGAAAAAACATAGGTAAACAAAAGGAAGTTTGCCTCAAACTTCAGACTTTAATCATGGTTTGATGAATTAGAGAAGCTCGCACTCAGATGGAAACAGCAGCCTGAAAGCGATTGCAATAAATCGCCAGAGTACCGAGCGCCTGTCACAATAGCGCACCATCCATCACTCATTGAATGAGTTTTTAATAATTTAAAGGCACTGTTATGGTGAACAAAGGCACCTTAATGGCTGTAATGTATCAAACACGGCCAGGAGCTGAAGAGAATCTGGCAGTCCGTGTAAATTAAAAAGAGTGCAGAGCGATAGATTGTCCATGTCAAGCGCACCTTGCGGTGCCTATTAGACTACTACTAGCCGCTCTTAAGCATTCTGAACATGAAATTATTTTTACGATGGCTTTTTAAATCCAACATGATTTATAACCATGTTCGATTACGTTCATTCAAGCACTCTTCAATTTAGTAAAGGTACAGCAAGCAAACCTTTGTCAGCTGCCGTACTGTACGTACGTTCCATTGAAATGAGCTCTGAAATTTAATATTCTGCCTCACCGATGTTCTTGAATGCTTGCAAACTAGACCAAAATTTTACCCGAATGATAGGATATAAACTGTAATGATTAACACAAAATATTTTTTCAGCTATATAAATACACGCAGAGTGTATGTTACAATGATAACACATCAGTTATAGTAGTAAGGACAATCAAGACGGAAAAACAAATAAATCACCCATTTTACGAGACAAATGTGTCGTTTCGTGACCCGTTCATTTTTGTCCGAAAAAATGCATAATCTTTAAATCAGTTACTAAATTTTTTTGCAATTTCAAATGTTTATTCGTAACCGTACATACACACATACGTTCGTACAGACATACATGTATACATACCTACATACTTACATATATATATTCTTACATTCATACATACATAAATGAGGCCACCCAAAAAATTTTCGAATTCAAGTTGTGCAAAGCTCCACGGAGTTTTCATCCAATATTTAACTTACCCTTACAACCTTTGATAGAGATTAAAATTTTGTGCTACACCTGTTGTATGCAGAGAAGTCTCTTGCTAATGTAAACATAAAATCATTTCATGCATAAATAATAGAGCTATTTCACCAAAGCCTTAGTCAGTGGTTTATCAAAGGCTCGGCTAAAAAACCATTACAAAGATCTTGGTCGAATAATATTATGAATATGCAAAGAAATGAGAAAAAACAACTAATTTTGTCGGACAAGGGAGCAAATTACATCATCTGAGTTTGCAGCAGGAGTTTGTTTACCGTGCCTTCTCACATGGTCGGCTTTCACTATTGAAATACATTTCTAAGAGGATTACCGCAGATTTGTATGAATGGATGACCTGTTGGCAATAAACTGGAGTTTATATTGAGTTTCATTACAAAAAAGAAACAAAATAATGGTAATTGAAAGTATGCTGAATGGGTCGCTGATGGTAATACATTTTCATTCTAATAGAATCTTGGGATACTAAAATTTGAAAAGCTATCTTTCTAGAAACTTCATAATCACACACAAAAAATTTACATAACTTTTAGGCGCACGTGGTAAACGTCTTTCACTTCAAATCAATGAGTTAGAATGTAAATTTGTGAGCAAAGAAGTCAAATTAATGCCCGAATAGAATTTTTGCAGCACCAGGAACGATCTAATTTTATTTCGCAACGGTACTGAGAACGTAAGTTATATCCTTTGAAAAACGAAGATTGGTGTAGGATTGTCTGAACTAACAGCTTTTTTGCCGATTTTCGCGTCAATAACATATCATTTTTAATTTCTACGAAGTAAAGATGGACAACAAACAGCGTTGACGGCGTTCATCAAATTTTTAATATCATTCGAGTTAAACAGCAAATGTAAATGCTTAAACGTATAGTTATTACCTATGCGTGCCGCTCATTATAGTGTACTTAACAAATTGTGCAACTCGAGAACTATATTGCACAAAAAAAGAAGCTTTCATTTCATTAAAGAAACCTTGCGTAAAGCCAAGTTTAGCTTCAAACATTGAATAGTAATCTCTGAGACGCAGAAAAAGAAGGATTAAGATTGAGCTAAAAATCGTGACAATAAGAACAAAATCGAAAGAAGCAAACAAAACCACTCGAACAATGCTTCCAAGCTTTGCAGCAGAAGTCGGACATATTCAAAGCGTTCCCATAACCAGCCGGCATTAGGGCTGGAAAAAGCTGTAATTTTGGATCTCGCTCAAATCGGGCTTCCCTCGTCAGGAGATCCAAACAATGGCGAGCAAAATACCATCATTCCACGGGCCCAAATATTTACAGGACTCTGATTGTGTACTTTTGTCAATACGCCGCCTTCAAATGGAGATGCTTGCCAAGCAAATAAGTCGTTGCCTGGTCTTACATTTTTACTGGGGTATCTGCGTAGAACTATTTACACATTTTTTTTAATTTCCTAAATATTTTCATCGACTATGTAATAAATTTATTAATGGGACGGTGAAAAAGTTGAACTGCGTAGTATATCACGGGAACATTTTTTGTTGTCCTTTCGAATGCTGAAACGTGTATTCAAAGCTTACGTTCTTCCACGAGCTATACAAAAATTTTGAGGATAACTCCAACTCAGATGCCTTCAATAGCAGCTGAAGAAGTTGCAGGGAAGCAAAAATCTGGAGAAATAAAATGGTCTCCAATCGATAATAGTATATGGTATACAGGACGTAGAAGACATCGTCACTACATCCAGGCTTTGCCAACGACAAGATACAGAAATAAAAATTATAGGTAAAATATTCTAGGTAAAATATTTTCGTAAAATGCATAATACAAGTAAAACATGTACCAAATGTGACACATGTCAGCGAAAAAGTGGGGTGAAAAAGTTTACGATCTAGTGTCATTGAAAAATTGAACAGCAGCGAAATAACAACCAACCAATTTAAAAATTTCGGCCGGCATCGCGGACGATCACGGCTGTAAGGTACGCGACAGGGCAGATCGCCGCAGCAATTCAGGAGCAGGCCGAGCGTTCCTGTGGCTGTGGAGGACAGTGCAAATTGACGTCAGGCAAAATACACTCGGCCTCCGTCGTCTATACAGAGCCGCACGGCGCAGAGGCTGCGCAACTGACGCCTGCCCTAAACAGGACATCTGTGAGTCGCAGCTGCGCAGTGGCAAGGCTGAGACCACCGCGAATGCGAGAGCGATCTCCTGCGGCCGGCTCCAATGCCGAGGTTAACTTTTGAATGGGGAGGCTTCTAAAATCAATTGCAATAAATACATCACCACAAATTTGGATTGATGGTATTACAATCCGAAACTCAACTGCATTAGAAAAACAAAATGAATAATGCAAATTATATGATGACTACGAAGGAGATTCAAACATGGAGCCCAGAGACAAATTCATCTCAACTCTCATGAATTCTATTCGCCGTTCTGCTTTCATGTACTACAGATATGTTACGTGCATGTTGTGTGTACTACAGAAAGTGAGGAACTTATGTACACCTGGCGGCTAAAGTAGTCGTTAAATTCAAAATCGGAGAAGTGTCACATGATTTTAAAATCAAAATTCATCTCAAGATAACATATGACGCATCATTTAAAACTCTTATTGACGAGGTGATGCAATTATATGCTTCAAGTATGATGCATGTCATGATAAGTAGAATTAACATAATTGAATTTCAGCTAACAGTATATAAGTATCTACAGATTTCTGCAAGAAAATGCACAAGACGAAGAGTAATGCTCTTGAAACATTCGCAACGCAATAAAGATCGCAGTAACAATTTTGCAGCGTTTGAAATAGTGGTTAAAAGTACCGTAGAGTCGGCTAAACTGCAGAATGTAATGATTTCAAAATGCCCCACTGAGCATTATGAAGTCTGGGGCTTATAATTTTAACGCCATTCAGCGAAAATAAGAAGAGCAGCCATATTTCTTATTGACAGCTCATCATTCAGGTGACATTAACTTGAAAGTGTCTACCGATGACATTAAACGTGGTCAATTACACTCTAAAAAACTAGGCTATTGATTATCCAGATGGCAGGGCACACGAGATGTGAATGGAACAAAGATTTGTAAGGTGTATAACACATAACTCATAAAATTGAAAAACACCGTTTCTTCCACGAACACCTTTATTACTCCAATGTTTTCTCGCATGGTGAGAGAAAATGAAAAAAAGCTTTAGACTTACTAAAATCCTGTATTGTACATTAGATATTGTTCACGAAATGTAAAGGTACTCTTGAAAAATTTCATTTTTAAATTTTATGGGAACAGGTCGTCCATGAGTGTTGATCAGCCTGCTTTGTTTATGAATGTTTATCAGCGTTATACATCGGCATATATTGTGTTCACATAAGACATGTAATTAGCGTTATTTATTGAGAATTCATTTGATAAAATCTTCGTTTTCCCTTGTTAAAATCTAAATTGTATTTTACTGTCAGATACATTTAGGCCAGTTCGAACTAAGATAATTCTCACGTAAAAGTTACTTCATCTATCGAAATTCATTCCGAAAATATATTTTTAGGTTGAGAGTCTCAAGTTTTAGAGCAATATTACTCTGACATGTGAAGAAATGCATTTTACCCGGTGTAGCTATGTGAGCGTCACAAACATTTAGAAACTTAGCATTGTCTTTGATTAATAATTTTTGGTTTTCGAACCCAAGAACATTTTGGGCTGAATTGAATTGGATTTTATTTAGCGTTATTCGCATGACGTTCAACTTGAGAGAAACGAGTACAGGGACCAAGGATTAGTTTTCTAGCCTTTAGAATAGACGCTTGTACTTCTTTTGCCAACAGCGATAACGGACTTCATTTCTTCACACCAGGTTTTTCTTTCATTGTTCACAGTATACCGAATCAACACCAATTCTTACCTCCACTCCCGCAGTATCATGGTCCACTTACATTGACACTGTCCAACGTGACCCTGCGTCTTTATCAGAATCGACGACGGGACACAGCGTTAGTGCCACGGAAGGCAGACGTGTGAGACCGCAGGGCACCGCAAAAGCGACGAAAGTTTGACTAGCAAAGAAGCGAAGGACGACGCCGTCGGGCGTAGCGCTTGTTTACTCAGCTAACGACTCTTCTGTAATGGCTATTGCAAGTTGCCTGGGTAAACAAAATGGGCTGCAATACTCACATGCATTGCTCAGAATAGTTACCTTCCTGGTAAGTCATTATGATGATTATCTCCGACTAAAACAAGTGTTGTTTACGTTCAAAGAAGGAATGGCTCTTTCTAGAATGATACAGAAAAAATATTTTAATGAAATGAAAGGGGCTGGAGCTGAAAAACAGTGTTGTTTCTAGAAAAAAAACAGTAAGAATACTTTTTTAAATAACATTCGAATGTTGCAATAAGTTCTTTGAATGGTAAAGATGTTAGGGTGGGAGTTTGACAAGAGTTTATATTTTTTCTGGTTTTCTTAATCAAATTGTTCAAAACTATGGCATCATTCGAAGCGGGCTTAGCATGGCATGTTTTTCATTATGTCTTTATAATTCCAATTCACTTTTGCAATATATTACAAATTTGTTTTTCAATTATTATAAATACATATTTTCTGGTTTACATGATTAGAGACGAAAAACAACCCGCTAAAAAGATAGTCTCAAGATGATATAATCTGGGCAGTGCAACCCTTAAATGTTACACACATTTTGCAGAAATAAAAATTCCATTTTCAAATTTTACAAGTTATATATTTTAATGCCGTATCAGCGTAATCTTAACGATGCTTAATTGCAAGATTCTGTTCGTATAACAATATTTCGAACGTATCAAATTGTGCTTTTTCAACTCATTATAATTACAACATTTCTGTGCTTTTGAACACAATTTTTTACAGGTGTAGTTCGATTGGCATGCTAGTTTTTCTCTACCACTTTGCTCTGAACCGGTCATTAGGTGCCATGCCATTGCAGAGTTTTTAAATTTGCATAAGCCGCATCTCAACACGTTGACCACTACGTGTACCATGTGTAGTACACGCGGTCATCTAATCTAACCTAACATAGCCAAAGCAGTAAAATATACGAATACAAATTTTCAAGTTTTCATAAAGTTTGTGGTTATCACTCGTATATGCTAAATTAAATTAGAAGGAAACTGGATAGGATGGCCAAATTTGTTAAAACAAAATCCTGCATTCTTAAATTCCCAGCGAAGATATTTGCCGACATGTAATTTTACCTGCGTGGAGAATGGCTGTTAACGTGTTAATATTATATAAAAAGGTAGCAAGTCTCCAACGAAGAGGTAAAGGCCACGTCGACTTTTTACTTCCAGGCATGCGATCTCTTTATCTATATCCATCTCTATTTCAATCTCCATATTTCTATGTCTGTGACTAAATTTATATCTACGCGAGAGCCATAGCTGTCGACTTCGCTGCCAAAAACGCAAAATCTATAATTTGGCTTGCCAAGAAATTCACAACGGATATGAAAATGTTTCGTCGTAGGGCGAAATTCAGAGGTTATGTATGTAGCTGCGTCTGCCCTCAAATTAGAATGAATAATTCATTATGATGCGCACGCTTTACATCATCACTAAACCCCAATTACGATGAATAAATACTAGAGAAAGATTTGTGTGGCAGTTGAGATATCCAGCAGGTGGAATTTTTGGCAAAATTATGCCTGTTGCAAAAGATTGAGTGTCTGTTAGAATGGTTCGATAATTGCGAGGGTCTGTAATACGGCATACGAAATACTTGACTTCCATTTAGTATAGATGAGAGTCCAAGTCTTCGAAATAAATAATTTGTTCAAACCCTTAATAAAAGATGCAAAACTCTGAAGGATTTTCGAGCTCATATGAATTATTTACCATACTTGAGAAATAAAGATCAAGCATTGTTCAAACGTGACGCAGAATAAAAAACTGTAAAAAATGCACGAATACTGATCAGCTCACATAAAGTGACTAAAAAAGATAAGTCGAGTGATCATGTGAGAGTCCTTCAGTTCTCATGCTTAACGATACAACTGTACATGGAGTACTCTTATCTTATCTCATGCTTATTTTCTCACATCAACAGGAACAACTGATTGGCTATTGCGTTGTCAATTTTATTGTGCATTTGTACGCGCGCGAGTTAGACGTTGAACGCAAGTGCAAGAGCCTTTTTCTGAGTTCCTCATGAGAACCGCAGATATTATTATGAAATTGATTGATGAGGAAATGCCTCCGACACGAGTGAATGAGAAATTAGGCAAAATTATTCACTTGAATGAGCGTGCCAAGTTTCACTACCATCTTCGTATTAGTTATCCTTACGTGTTCTGCATTGAACACTATTGATAAAGGTACGATCACGAACGAATAGAACGTCAGCATTTCAGACAGGATTTAAATGTCGAAAGGCTTTCTTGCCGACTCACTGAACTTTTCCCTCGGAATCGAACGGTATTTAGCGATTTTCTGTGAGATGAAACAAGCTCTGTCTCTTACGGTTGGTAAGCTGCCGGTGCCATCTCCTGGCACCCCTTGGGAGTACCTGTTACACGTCAGCTTATAGTCCGGAGAAACTGTCAGCACTGTAGATTGTCAAGGTATTCTCCGGAGACACTGGTGTTCGTCAGCTGAGGATACTGACTCTGCTATTTCTCATCAGCTCGCAGTGTCGTTGACTCCGCGCACGGTCTTCAAACAGCAGCGGTAACTAGCAATTAGTGCAATTTGTCCCTCAAAAGACTTCTGCAGCAGATCCTGAAACGAAAGACGGAGTAAAGCTCCGAAGATATCTGAGAAGGCAAAGTTCAAATTCCAGTCCGAAGAACAAGGTGGAATGCGTGGTAACATCTACGAAGATTTGGACTAAGACGCTCCGATAGAACGCAACTATAATGGAATCAGAGCGGTGTTTAAGTTATTGTAAAAGTAAGGAGAAAAAGGAAAGTTAAAGTTCAGAGAGAAAATGTAGAGTCGAAAAATCATTGCTTTATGGGAAGAACTAGAATGTTAATAGCACGCAGTAAAAATGAACAATTTTGAGATATAAAATAGCGATTATCGCTTGAAAGAATCTATGCGGTGAGCTGAACATAAAGTCTATAAACTTTGTAAAATATAGGATAAAATTTAAGAAATTGTAAGGTGAGAGTTGTTTGTGCGCTGATGCAATAAGTGAATCAAAATGAAAGTAAACAATTTGAAAACATTCGACGTATATTGAACTTTCATTTTATGTTTACTTACGTAAATCATTCGAACAAAGTGAGAAAATATATTAAATTTTCTTTCGTGATCTTACAAAAGATAATTCTCCACATTGTGCTACTGACCTGAGAACGAAACCTACGAACGATACCTAAATATTTGTCAAACATTTCTCGCGAGCGCATTTGCATTCCGCAATCTGAATACTTATTTCTTACAAAGTTGAAGTAGAAATTCTATGAGTTTGATCGAATAAAAATAGCTCTTTACTTATACGTGCACAAGTCGTGCAAAAATAAGCAAGGCAGAGAAACACCTCGACGTCGTGAAGAGCTCCAGCTTAATAATCACCGGGTGCTCCATTGTTTTTTTTTAAATGTTAATCGGCCTCGATTTTACCCGTTCTATTCTATAATTATCACTTGAAACGCTCCAACATTAGACGTTCTTAAAATGTTCATGTGAAAAAGGAGCCCTTAATGAACCAGGCTTTGCAGGATTTCTCGATGGAAAAACGCTCGACCCAAGAGCGCAGATTCCGGGAATTCAAGGGTGATCGAGAAGAATATTTTATACGATCGGGATGTCTAAAGTCAGCCAAATTTTGGCGCCATAACGCCGGCGAACTTCTGCTATTGTTCCGTTCAAATCTTTCCTGTCCTCCTTGAAAATTCATGGCCGGAGCGTAAAATGAGAAGTCTCTTGACGGCAGATCGCGCAGCATCTATTTGGGTGAATGGTAGTACGAGGATAATAAACTGAACTCTAATTAGAAACTTTTATGCGAAATGTTCTAACGGGAGAACTTACAGTCAGAGAATGGAGTTTCTGATTGAAACACGACGAGGAAGCGTCTCTGAATGATGCACTAATTTCGCCATCGCTCAAACGTTAGCTGAGGGGGAACCCCCGGAGATCATTTATTTATGATTTTGGCTATCGCGCAGAAGGATTTTATCGTTCGGTATTTCTCGGCGTTTGTTTATGATACATCTTTAGGAATCGCGTGACTCACAATGTGAACATCCCAGTTATGATTATCATGCTCACGTGAGCAGGAACTTAGCCTAAAAAAGCACACAGACTTTACTTCGAACTTAAACGAATGAAAAACTTTTAGCTTTTGTCCTATCGGTAGCCTGATCATCGACAATCAATTTCATTGTCTATTGAGAGATTATAGGCGAACAATATTTACTGACAAGCGTTGGCCGAAGTGTGTCATTTTGAACCTCGTTGTGCTAAATTGAGGCTTTCTCCCAAACAATAAAACGGTAAAAAAGAAGAATAAAATACATGCCCCTAACGATTGGATAAAAAATATGCCACTTGAAATAAAAGTAATGAAATAGCTTACAGTTCATTGTAAACACTACACTAATAAAACGTCCTCACCTTCTGTAAGAGAAGACTGTTGTGTTCATATTTTTTTACTTGAAAACAGTGAACAGTTCAATGGTGTTTTTCAATACTATTTGATGAGTTTCTATCATGCATGGCCCCTGCTCTAGAAGCTCAGTGATAACCAGCGTACATACAGCTTGCATATTGCACTAGCTAGCAGAACTTTCTAATAATCACAATGCCCGTCATGCCTAAGCTTATTAATGAACCCTGATATTCCACCGAAATAGGTCATTCTGAGGGAATTTTTGCGTGAGTTTACAGCGAATGCCAAGGCCTGCTATGTTGTTACTAGCAATTGTGCTCGGCGGCCTCGGTTTTTCTCACGGGTTTCACAGCATAACGAGGTGACCTCGCCTGCTCGACAGCTCCCATTGGCTGAGGGGCTGTAATGCCGCCTACGTCCACGTGCGTCCCAATGCCACTGACGAACTGACGTTCTTGCCATTAGTGAACATTATATCGTCTCTTCTGAATTTTTGAAAAGTTTTTCATGTACAACAACTCGACCACGATAGCGAGTAATGGAGTTAGACTAAATAAATTGATCGGTTGAGATTTCACTTCGACACGTAGAAGAGTCATTATACGTACGATAGGACAATGAGCTATTACGAGTGTGGCATTAGTTTCACGTTGAATGTTCATATATATTGTACGTGTTCATATATATTGTACGTATGTTGACATATTTAATTGAATGAAATTATTTCTCGCGATTCTACTACAGTAAAAAGCAAGCCAAAAACTGGATCTCACATTCGTGGCATGTCGAGGACTGCCACTTTGAAGACTAGCTCAGAATTTGAGAAGCAGAGCGAAAGTAAACAGTTCCGCCAAAACTTCGAAACTCACCGAAAGAAATCGACTATCACCAAAATGTAATGCGGGAGAAATTCGAGTCATCTGCCCCTGAAGTGACCGGAGCGTTGGTCAACATCTGAGTGACCCTGGCCCAGCCAATACACCTCCCCTGAGCTCAATAAAGTCAGATATCATGGAGGAGCCGCCATCAGGAAGCAGTTACTTTCCTAACGAAACATTCAGAAAGAGCTCGACCGGAGGAGATCATAAGGCTTGGTCTACAGACTGGAAGGAAGTAATATTCCCTGACGAGTTTTGCCTTTCCCTTTCTCCCGCTGCAGAGTGAATTTAAAAGCGAAGAAAACCCAGAAAAGCTTTTAATGGAGCCTGCCTTCTTCCTGCAGTATAGCCGGGAGAGGATCAATGATGGCTTGGGCAGCTTTGTCTTGGTATTCTATTGGTCTTATTGGCAGTGAGATCACTAGGGAGAATTATTTCGACATCTTGGGAGATCAAATGTTTCCAATGGTCAAGTCATTATAGCCTGATGGCAAGTGCATTCCCTCAGATGACAATGTTTCAATGCTCTAAATCACAAAGCTAATCTTGTTCTGAATTGACACAAATTACATGGTAATACGTACAAGATGTGGACATGCCCGCATGCTGTCCAGAATTTGAAATAGCTAAGTATATAAAATGCGTCCGGGAAGTTTAGAATAGGTGTATTCTAACGTCGTCGCTGGAAGGAAAAGAGTCTGCTCGAGGAATAGATCAAGGTTCCTCTCAGCTGCACCACAAGCAACAAAAACAGATTCTTCATATGCAGATCAAAGATCTTCGAAAATCGGGAAGAGAAAATTTAAATATACATTTTACACCGAGTGTTACGGAATCTATTAAGCATTTCATCTGACGAATAAATATCGTCAAACGTTTGAGTTCTAGAATTGAATATTCATCAGATGTTTCAATTCGATGAATATATGCAGAATAAATTTCTACGTTTATTTAATATTTACAGAGTCCCTTTAGAGGAATTCATTATTCAGTTTAAGTGGATTAGATTTTTGTTTCTTACAGTTGTACTCCTCATAGAAGTTGTACTCCTTATGATATGGAAAACAAGGTTCGATGGGGTCAGGCTTTTCGATACCGAGGGGAGATTACAACTCAGCTACTAATGAAGCAGTCAGTTGTTTCGCATACATAATTAAAAAAAATTCAATATGAACTACTCCATGTGAACGTACATACGGAGAAGCTTCTTTGTACGAATTGAACTAGGATCGAATACAGAGTTAAGAACATAATCAGTGTTTTCTCTTTTGTTTGTGTCCAAAACTAAGGTGGAACCCAGTTAAATTCATCAGTGTGAATTTGCTTGTATTAACTATGGTATAAGCAAGCTATGCACTAATCTAGTGAGCAGCGAAAAAATTATCAATTCGTATTGGTAGTGCGTAACCCGGACAAAAAAATATTTCTTGAGAGCTTTTCAAAGTTTGGAAAAACTAAACAAAAGCTGTAGATGCCATTTTTCAATGGAAAATGCACGGGATTTAGCAGTAGGTCTCTGGAAAGCGTAATGCAGGTAAGAAGCAATCAACATTTTCTTATTGAGACACTTGGTTATGCAGAATTTTAAGTGGACGTAAAGTTCTTTCTTTATAAATGGTTGCTAGGACACAGTCGAAGATTTGGAGTCGAAAGAGTCGGAGTCATAAGTCATCAAAGTCAGAGTCGTAAGAGTCAAAAAAGTTGAAATCGGAAGAGTCATAAGAGTAAAAGTCATAAGAGTCAGAGTTATAAGAGTCGAAGTCAAAGGAGTCATAAGAGTCGGACTCATAAGAGTCATGAGTAAGAGTTCGAAAATTCGGACTCGAGAAGGTAGAACTCAGAAAGTTGAATCTTGGAGTTAGAGGCTTGGAGTTGTGCTAGCGAAGCATGAGTCTGCAATTTAGAGTCGAGAAATTGGAGTCGTAAAGTTAGATTTATGAAGTTGGAGTCGTAGAGTCGAGTCATAGAATTGTTGTCATGGAATTAGGGTCATGGAATTGAAGGCATGCAGTTAGAGTCATGGAATTAGAATCATATAGTTAAAGGCATGGAGTGGCAGTCATGGAATCAGAGTCACGGGGCAGGAATCACGGAACTTAAGTCAAGAAGTTTGTCATCGAGTCGAAGTTACAGATTCAGAATTTTGGATTTGGAATTTGGAGACGTAGAATTCGAGTTAATTGGAATTTTTGGACTGCCGTTCCGTGAGTCAGCGGTACAGTTCGACATTGGAGAAGATGAAGCAGAGTCGGAATTGAAAATTTGCGACCTTTTTTCAATTTGTTCCAAGCTGCAGCGGCTGAATTTGATAATCCTAGAAGGTTGGCTTCCATGTATATGTACAGGTCAAGGTNATTTGCGACCTTTTTTAATTTGTTCCAAGCTGTAGCGGCTGAATTCAAGCTTCGGGTCAAAAAATTAATGCATTTAAAGTCCGGAGGTCTTACTCTTTAACCCTGGAAACGTACAGCCAGCTTACGTACGAGCGACGATAATGTAAGTTTTTAATTAGTACATGGAAGATTCATGATGGACTTGTGAAGCCGAATGACGAAATCAAAGCTGATGTATGGAAATGAATCATGAGAATGCCATGAAATACGCTCGAGTGAACAGGAATAGTGACGCGCTAATTACGTTAGGCCACGCCTGAACAAAACCAGACTCAATGAAATATTCAGGAAAATATTGCTCACAAAGCCACTTCAATAAAAATACGAGAGCATAAAACCACTCTATAAAACATTATCACGTTAAACTTGTAAAAATTAAAAACAAGACGTTTCGGGTCCAAGCCCATCGTCAGCAAAATTTTGAAAGAATTGAACAGGAATCTAAAAAGGTATGCTTGTCATAGAACTGGAGCTCGTTTCTGTCAACCCCTCATTCGTCAATCCGTTCTCACACAGATTTCGAATGCAACATTACATGTAAAATTTCAGATAGTGACTATTCATTTCTGGGTTCAGCCAGTAACTACGCTGATCTTAGAATTTTAGGGTCCCTTTTAATACATATGCAAAAATCAGATCTTAAAGATATGCAGAGCGCCCATCCCCTTCTCATTTTGAGTTAACTCTTCTTTAGCTTCTTTTTTTAGGTTCCCTCCCGCGGTCACCAATTTCTCCATCTTTTAATTTCGTTTTTTGATACCATTTTTAGTAGCCTCTCTTGTATGACTTGACTTTGTTTCTTTTTAGGTTCCTCTTTTAATTTTTCAGAATTATGCTGATGATGGGCTAGGGCCCGAAACGTCTGGTTTTGAATTTTTACAGGTATAAGGTGATAATATTTTATAGAGTGATTTTTGCCCTTACGTTTTTTTTGAAATATTGATACTTCTCAGAATCTCGAATACATATCTAATCAGTTATACAGTACGCATAGAGCGAATTAGCATACTAGTTACGCACCTTCAATAACGCCGATTAGAACTCCGTGGGATAAAATCAGAAAAGAGATACGTAAATAAGAAAATGCTTTCATAATAAATTAAATTCATAGAAATTGAAGAGCGGTGACGTAAAATATCGAAGCCGTGTCGCGATTACAATAAGACTACACAAAGCTTGGTCGTTCAACGCTCACTAAGCGCGTTCACTCAACACCGCATGACTGTTTTCGGGTCGTTGCATACCTAGGGGCGCGGAGGCTGAAACCTTTGGAGTGAGACGCTCGCGTACCAAAAATGAGAAGGAGTGCACAGTTCTCTCGGCTGGCAGCAGGACAAAACATCACCGATTTGATCACCAGGAACATAATTGCATCATCACAACGTTCAAAGCAGAGGCTGTCTCATACTTCCAGGGATGTAGAACTCGGTGATGGGCTTTTTTACCAAGTGGTAAAATTCAGCACCGAAAACATTAAGCTCCGTTGAGCAAGCTCTGTAAAAGACATCACTGCTGAAAACATTGGACTGTAGGGACGAAAAAATAGCCTAGATCATACAAATATTTAGATCAGTCCGTTTTTATATCAATCCCATGTGTACACAATGAAAGTGAATTCTCCTTTTCAGAAATAGCTATCGCGAATTATCTTTCTGTAAGACACGTTCACCGAATTTGTAAAACTTTAATGTGTAATATTCCTACATATATACGCATTACCACTCTTCTTTTTTTGTTACGGGACTTATCACTAACAGGTAACTTTGCACTAATGATGTAAAGAAATGATTTAAAATGATAACTCGACATTTAGTTAGAAATGAAAAGAAATCAAAACCTTACCTGCACATTTAAGCGCGATGGCTATGACGACGAACGATGAGAACACTCTCGTCCACTCTCGAGACATGGTAATAAACTTTACGAGTGCCGAGTTCAGCTAGGGACAATAATTTCCGGTCTAAATCTTATTTTTCTTCCCCGAGTTCAAGACCAATTCACTCAATTCTTTCTTCCTTGGTAAGTGAAATACTAACCCAGCACTCCGTAGATTTTTTGACACCGTTAAACTGCACAAACTGCGTTTCACGAAAGCATGGTTCCTCACTAAGGCAAAGTCAGCCGCTGGAATTGCAATAGACGAATGTCAAGATGAGTATGAGAGCAATAAAGCGAGACAGGCGTAGACTGCTGGCTCAATGCACGCGCCTCCTATACGGAAGGTAAACGAAGCTTCACTGTGGGAGCGAGGCTGGGCAGGCCTGTAGCGGCAGCGACTCCCTCTGGAACACCATGGCGGTATCTGGCAATGGCGCTCGAGATGCCAAAACTAACCAAACGAAATTCCGTCAGAGCTGATCTTTCTTCTTTGATTTGTGATGCCTAAAGATACAGTGGTTATTCGTTCACGACAATGGCATCGTTTAAAATAATGGTTGATTTATTGGTCTGTTTTTCAGAAGGAACTTTATCACCGCATGTGAATACGTAAAATTAAGAATTAAACGCTGGTTGATTGATCCTCAACTAAATTTCCCACGATATTTGAAGCCGCAGAAAAAATTTGGTGTGCCGAGATTTGATACGGCAAATCAGTCAATTCCCATTTACTTCTTACTGTAGGTTGATGATAATTAAGAGAATTCAAGGGTCCAATAAACTAAACTTTGAAGAACGTGAGATAAGGGAATGGAAAGGAATTAGTCCTTCATTTCACAATGTTTTCCTAAAAAGTTCTCGGCCGCACGTGCTGCTGTGGAATCTTAAGGACTTTGCAGCACGTCTAGCTGGAAGAATTTCCAAAAATGATCATAAGACGCTTCGCGACTTCTCAGCGTGGTGCTGAAGCCCTCATTTTCCAGCAATGAGCTCGGCAGAACACTTAAAAAACTCGCGTTGCCCTCAGCCTTGAAACCTTCAATAAACAGTAAGAAATTGAGCCGTTCTTGAAAATTCCCAGAAAATAAGAGAGAGGCTTATGCCGTGAGGCCTAGAGTGAGCTTTTCCATCGAACGAGGTCGATCGCTGCAGGGGATCCGGGAATAAAATTTGGAAGTAGCGTTCTAGACCTGAACTTGGTGACCTAACTTAACGTCGTCAATTTGGGAATCATCCTTTAGCATCACCGAGTACTTTTAGGACTCGAGCAGTAGCGGGGTAGTTCTAGTCCCTAGATGACTTGTACGATACGGTCACAGAAATGCGGTGTTGGGTATTAGTGTCGTTCCAGTCATACCCCTAGAGAGTTTTAACATTCATTCCTGAGGGAATGTCAACTTTAGACTTGAAGCTTACTGGGTTGTGGTAGTCAGTCGATGAATTGTAGAGGAATAATGCGGGTGAACATTTAATTTTTTTTTGTCATAGCAATACTTGAAGTTCGTTTGTATGGAAGTTACTATATGTATAGACGCGTTGTTAAATAGCTAGTCAATTAGTATTATTTTCAAATAAATTACTTAGCGCCTTAATAAATTTGGAAACGTTGTTGATGAACACTGATATGAAAAAAATATTTTTTTTTCAGTTATTGTATAAATTCCAAAACATTTCTTAATTCGAGTTCAATAGCCGTTTGGAAAAAAAAGAAGCATATTCAATCATATTAAAATCCATAATATCTGCATAAGAACTGTTCACACGATTCGAATCGGTTCCTATAAGGGAACGAGCTGCCGCGTGTCACTCGGCATGCCTCGAACTCATCAAGTGTTCCTGAAGCCTGAAGATGAGAGCAATATTCCAGGAAGTATTACTATGTTACTGAACAGTATGCTTGGCCCATGTTCAAATAAACATATTTTCGCTGCGAGAATTTATTCACTTAGAAAATCTCCCGTGCAGAACTGATGAAACATGGCAAATTTTAGCCCGTAAAAAATTGTCCTTACAACAAAGTACTTTGAGCTCTGATGATTTATTTCCATTTCCTCCTGTATTTTAAAGTATTTCTAATTCTCTTACAAACTCCATTGAGTTTGACTCTTCAATTAATGACTACACCATTTATTTGGGGGTAGCAATAGAAACGGTGCTCGGTCCTAATTAGCCAATCAAACGCGATGGCCAAATTCGATCTCTTGCCTAATGAGCAAATGGGACCTACCTGTTGCCGCATTCGCTAAAGCAAACCGTGAGTGATTAAAACAAAAACATCAAATAGCTGTAATTGAACATTAAAGTAGAATTTGATTACATAGATTTTTAGCTTGGAGTGTTCAAACTCCATCGTATCAAAGCAAACTGCGGTAATGGGCAGTTTGATTAATTGTGGACGCTACGCTCGATGGCTTTGCAATATTAACGTGTGAACTCCACCCCCAACTGCCGGTCAGAGAATTTTTCGACCTTCGCTGAACGGCTTTTCTTTCCCTCATTAGGAGAATGGTGCAGAAAATTAGACAGTGTAAAGTGAATGAAGTAGCAAAGTTTCACCGGTGAATGATCATTCGTAGTGTTATATATACCAAAAGCTCGAGCCACCTCTCCCTCATTTCTCATCCACAATCATCAACTTTTGTGCCTACGTGTGTTTGGTGTATTTGTACCAAAGTACAAATCAAGAACTGACTCACTTCGCCCTGCACTAAACCTTATTTTACTCCATGTCACTCTAAAATACGACCTTCCGTTGCAATTATGGCTAGTCCCTCAGTATTGTCCGTCATTTATACACCTTACCTACCTATTCCCACCTCTTCATCAGCATGAATATCAATTTGAGCGTCACAATCCCCGCCAATGTTTGATACTTGGCAAACTTACCGTCTGAAAATACCGATACTCAAACTGTTTTATGTTCTTTCTGCATGTGGCAGTCCGGGCGGCGCAGGGTGTGTTAGAGGGAGTGGGTGTTGCAGTTGTGGTACCGTACGATCTGCACCAGTCTCGACAGTAATTTATGCCATATCTCCACGGCCGCTACCTGAAGGAATGTAACTAAGCTGATGCCAACTTGATGTGCTACCTATGAATTATATTATTGACACGAAATGGTTTCACTCATGTAATATTACTAGCAGACGCACCCAGCTTAAAATACGGGGACAAATGATTTCCATTTTTTAAGATGCCTTTTTATTTACGATAGCTCTGACGTGAAATAATTTTGTTTTCAAGATCACGGATACGAACTGCCTTATCTGACAGTCTCGATTAGTTTAGGAATACAGACCCAGCAATTTTTACCTATTTAAATCCTTACGAGCGTCACAGAAAGACGGACCAATCATCCAAGCAAGAAACAACTGTGCATTAGTAAATAGAGGGCGCACCAAAGTGACGAACAACAATGCCGATTTGAAATGTGAACGTCCTGCCGTGGCATTGACGTACAATGGAACAGACGTGCAGTGACGTCCACACAAAAGACTATCGACTTCCGACAATCCAGACCTGAAGTGTTGCCTCCTACAAAGAGATCGACTTGCAATAACGAAAACAGCATCGACGTAAACATCCAATAAAGCAAGCCACGAGCAACACCGGCTTACCAAGCCATTCATTGACCTGCAATGCCTTCCAACTGTTGAAAAGAATCTGGGCTTATGTAGAAAGTGTTTTCATTAATTATTTCATACAATTCGGTTGCACGTTTTACGCTTCCGTTAACATTTTATGCTATCATCAACACGTTCTCAAAACAGCAATTTGGATGAAATTGTCCTTAATGTCATTGAATAATTTAAAATTACAGAGAATATCAAGACCTGTAAGTCAGCGTGTACATCTGATTTCAATTTTCTGACATCTACATGTGTTTTCTTCAATTCAATGTAAAATAAAATGTGCTCTTTTTTCGTTCCCTTGTGATTAAACTGTAAAATTTCTGACGAATTCAATTTCTTCAAGTTGATATCAAACCCGTCTGCCATTGGACAACGTGCGACAGTCTAATGCTCATCCTTTGTCGCTTACGGATAATTTCCTCCGCACTGTAAATTTCTCTTACTTTCTCATTAAAACACAAGAAAAACGGACTGTCACACTACCAGAAATGAGTTTAAGTCTTAAATCTGGCTTGGAGAAGGTTAATATAACTTAAAATGTGTACTGCAGAACATGAAGAAAAACGCTGCGACTAAAATCTGTTTACAAAACAAGAAGAAACAGTTTAAGCTTATGGACGCAAATTGCGAAATCCATCTCCAGAAAATGCTCTGCATTTCTCAAAACTTTCAGAGTAATTAAAGGAGATATCTCAACTAAATTCTCGGGAGAGCAAGGATAGAAAAAAGCGTGGCATGGAGGAAAGAACCTGATCCTAAGCTCGAGTATGCCAAAGTATTTTGACACTGAATGTGAGCTGCCGTTAATGCAATAATTGTGCTCTCAATTAATAAAGAGACAATACCCATTGCAGAGGCCAAGTAAGGGTTACAGAAAGGTTATTTCTATGATGAAAGCAACACATGGAGATCATTCAGATCAGGGACCCTCTTAGATGCTCACGAGGGGGCACTCCATTCATGACGATTGCATAAATATTGTAAGGGCACTCTGACCACTCTCGTATTTAATATACACATTCATGTACCCACACACATATACATATAAAAATATATTCTCTGGCCATCTAGGTTGACATGTCATCTAGGTTCAGGTGCACCCAAAATGCACGGGAACCTACACCACAACACAGACTTGACGCGTCAAATGTTAGAAAATAGTACCAGCATTCTTCGACGTTATAACGACCCGACCAGACTCTGTTGGAGAAGCTATATTGATTCTTCAACAGTAACCGACCATCAACTTGCAGTGTGCTGGTTTCGACCGCACGCTGCCATTATTTTCTTGATTTATGTCATTTCGAAATTTCCCTGGTATATAAGATACAGCTGTTTAGTACTTCGATCACAAAATTTTATCAAAATTAGAGCAAAAATTGTTTTTTAAAATAAATGTACGAACATTCAAAACGTCGACCAAACATAAATTCAAAATGCCGTTTGGAAATTTCTTTTCTCAACTACGACCGACTTTGAAAATTTTAGTCAGAAAAATTGAAAAAACAATAGAAAAATTGTAAACAATGAAATGTCCTTGGTCTTCAACAAAAAATGCATAATAGAAAATCTGTTCCTTGCCTACACAAATATAAATACATATAGAGATGTTTGAATGCTACGGGTAGTACAAACCACAAATTTATTTAGATGGTACGTGCATGTGTTTAGATTGTAATAATAAATGGAAGGTCTTAGAATACTTTCGGTCAGACCCGTAGTTTTACTACATTTACTTCAAATGTACTTCAAATTCAGATATTGACAGACAGTTGCCCCAGAAATGACAGACACAAGCAGTCCCATGATGCGCTCGTGTGTAAAAATTGAGAGCAGATAGCACGTGATTAGATGAGGGGAAAGGAGCATTGAAAAGCATTAATTTGTCTGTAGAAGAAGGCAGGTTGCGTATGAGAGAGAGAAGTGACTGGAGAGTGGTAAAGAATAATTGTTGTTGACGCAGTCCTAGTGAGCTCGACCACCTATGCTAGTAGTCGTCGATCGTTGGGCCATGGCTCCACGTGGGCAGATTAGTTTAAGACGAGGCTGACAATAGCGTTGTGTGAGTAAACCATCAGTTTCGGGGGGTCTTATGACTGAAGCTATCACGGGTGTCTTCCCTCACCAGCAGTCGGATGCCCATCTTTTGCTGCTGTCTGAGTGAGGGCTAATAAACTATTGTATGTATGTCACGGCTTTAATTTTTTCCTTACTTTCCTCTTCGGAACTGTGTATTCTTGACCATTTCCTCTTACATTAACTTCATGCAAGAGGAAATGGTCCGGGCCTTTGATTTCATCTGATTTGACATTTACTAACAGGCCAAAAAGTTTGTCGCACTCAGGATCAATAAAAATTTAACAAAAAATCAAGCTTAATAGTGTGTCGAAAAACCTTTTCTTTTTATTCCAGGTTTAGTTGTATTAGACATAAATTCTAAGTGATTTTATAAATAATCTAAATTAATATTTCTCTAACACGAGAAAACGCTGAGAAAGATTTTCCAACAACGAAGGAAGAAGTGTTGAAACTCGCAGCTCCCTCTCCAGTTGGTCCCACAAATTTTCGAAAGGTTTAAGTCCAGACGCTGAGGAGACCATTCCGTGTGAGAAAATGATCCCTCGTGAATCCCGAACCAATCTTGCACTGCATATGACCAGTGGATACAAGCCTGGTTCTCGTAAAAAGTACTGGAAACGTTAGGCAAAGTAGGAGAAGAAAAATCCGTAGACTGATGAATATGGTCACCTAGGGGGCTTAAATAATCCCATGGTTTCATTCCGTTACTACACAAGGTTTCCGAGCTCAATTCCGACCATATGGAGCACCCTCAGATCGTTCCACAGCTCCCGAAAGCCCGCACTGTCGAAGCGCTGTGTGAAGCGTTATAGACTTTCCGTCTCACTCTAATTCTACCATCTTTCTGGGACAAGGTAATCCTTGGTTCATCTGACCATAGGACGTGTTGCCATTGCACTGCAGTCCAGGGTTTATGATTTTTTGGAAATTGGAGCCATTTCGTTTGAGTAACTTTACTGACCAATTGTTTCCTTGTGGCGGCTCAACTCGTGATACCCATTTTCTTCTGTTTCCAGCTCATTGTGCGGGCATAAAGTTCCGTAGGATAGTTGTTGAACATGCTAGTAAATTGCTGAACATTTTTCCACCGGTTTCCTTATACCATTCGCTTAAGAGAACGCCTGTCGTGAGACATCAGAATTTAAGCTCTGCCACTATTACTACTGAACTAGCATGACCCGTGAAAATTTAACGGAAATTTAGCTGAACAAACTTTAGAGGAATCAGCCCATGAGAAGTGGTCCTCTCAAGTGTTGGACAGAG
>VOMN01034396.1:0-19585 GCA_014899125.1 Orchestia grillus
CTAGTAACCTTTCTATTACTACTACTACTACTACTCATTTAGCGACCGTATTATTAAGAGTATAGAGAGAGGTTACAAATTCTAGACGATTACAGAATATTAGTTTTCTCATAATATGTACATGCTATCAGAAAGACAGAAATGTTACCGCGTTGATTTATCTGAAAACACGGGAGGATCGGCGCCGTAATTATACCTCATTTTACGAAATAACTTTCTTTGGCCAACATAAGAGGACGAACATCTAGAGTATCCCATCCCGTCTGGAAGTTTCCCTCGTCCAGAGCAGCGTTTCTCAACTAGGGCTCCGCAAGAGCCCGTGAAATTAGCTAATGCACTGGAATTCTTACTCAATAATTGTTATTATACACGCATGTATATTCTTAGTTATTTTGTATGTATTCGTGGTTACTGCAGTATTGTAATATAGACATCATATTTAACCTATTTTGTTATTTAATCCGAGAGTAAAAAGGTTGAGAAACGCTTATCTAGAGAATTCCTCTGCTTTAGAACCGGGGGAACAAACCGACATGCGCACCTGTCGGAACTTTGTGTGCCACAGTCTCGAGGACAGCTGTCGATGTAAACTCGCATACTTCGTGTTGACGCCTCGAGTTTAGGAAGGTAAGGCACCACCTCGGCTTCAAGAGTTGGGCCGCATTAACAGAAACTACGCAGATTTTCTCGTTTTAGAGCTGTCACTGTGCTCGCTTCTTTTCTTTTTCGCGCCTAATTAGAGCACAATAGATGACCACGTTTGGGCTCCTACGTTTTCTGCTGTAACAATTTCAACGCCGGATGTAAAAGTGACCAAACTATTTTTTTTTTCAATTTGTGGCATCCCATGATGTACTTTTCCCTTTACAGAATTACATTGATTTTAGTAACTGGACAATATTTTGCCTTCAGATTTTATTCCTGATACAATGACCTATACAAATAGTATTCAAAAGATTCAAAATTTATTTAAAAATGAACTTGAAACATTAATGGGATATTTTAACAACAAATGAACAAATTTGTTGTGACGCCTCGCTATAAAACAAATTTGAGAAGATAATTCCAACACAGTTGACATGCAGTACATCGTTCGGTTTTCAATGCCTTATAACTATTGACGTTTGAGAGATGCGAGTAATGTGAAGTCAAAGCTACCTTTCCGACGGGAAGCACCCCGTGGTTCCGTAAAAATTTCAGTGTGCTCTTGCCAGGAGTCGAACCTTTCCTGCTGTGAGGCTAGGAAAGGTTCGGGACCTGGAGTCCCGGTGAAGAGATTGAGGCAACAGTTGAAGAACGGAGATTTTTAAATAAAAGCATCGGAAGTACAGAACCCGACTGATCGATTTCTAGAGCAGGCGTGTAAAACAATTGTCTATGTGATATTTATCAACAACCTAATTTTTCGGATCACACCTGTATTTGAGGAGCATCACTGTGCCTAAAAATAAGCACTGAAAATCCAACATTGTATCATACAGGGTAGCCCAAAAGTCACGTTACCATTGTAAACATTTATTACGCAAAAACTATAAAAGATGCGAAGTTCTATTA
The DNA here is from genome assembly GCA_014899125.1 of Orchestia grillus. Lineage (NCBI taxonomy): Eukaryota > Metazoa > Arthropoda > Malacostraca > Amphipoda > Talitridae > Orchestia > Orchestia grillus. The sequence goes on from VOMN01034396.1 coordinate 1,555, forward strand.
AGTTGATTACTTCCAGGTTACTTTAGTTTTAGTAAGGCCTTTGGAACTTCTATCTTTCGTACCCACTTTGCATCCTTCCATTTTTATACCTTCTTCGCTGATTCCTTATCTTTTTTTTCCTCTCGCTTCTTAACTTGCTGTTTCTCTGTACTAGGGATCATGTGTGGGAACACACCTTGTGCATCGATTCCCCGTTCTCCTAAGTCCTGACTAAATGGTCCCTTCTCTTTCGATGCAAGATAGCCTAATTTACTAAAACGCTGCTACCCGCATTACTACTACTCTATTAAATTGTGATTGAAAGAAGATAATTTGGAGATTTTGATACAGGCTGACCGTTATGAGGTTTACAGATTCAAACGGTAACAGACTTTAGAAATCCATCAAAAATAGTTAAATACACAGAAGAGAGAGCACAGCTATTGTGGAATGTTATTTTCAAAACAGTGGATCATTAGTTGGAGTGAGGAGGCGCTTCATAAGATTTAATTAGAATCTATATAAACCCAATATTCTTCCTTTGATAGCAAAATTCGGACATACAGGATCAGTTACTGACAAAGATCAACTGGAAGACTGAAGTCATCCAGCAGGGAAAAATTTCACGCTTTAGTGACATTCCTTGGGCACCTCGATTGTCCTGTTAAATTCCTCCAGATTTTTTCTTCGAGGATATTTAAAGAAGAAAGTTTTTGTAAGTATTCCCCACCCTTATCAAAAACTGAAACAGAATCTAATTGAAACAATTGGCAACATTTCACCAGCTATTCTACTCGGACAACCTCGCCTTCATCGAGAAACCAGACTAACGGCGGTGGCATCTGACGAACAGGATAACGACTTGGACTGCTGCTGGATCTTCTTTTGACCATCTTCTTGGCAAGCATACTCTTGTGGGGACTTCGCCCCAACCCACTTGATATAATACGTCAACCATGGCGAGGGATGGCCAAGGGAACCACAGGGTCAGTGGGGGCTGCTCAACATGTTTCCTTCGATGATACCAATTTACAAGGGATAAAATGACCCACCGGTGGGTCACGTCACAGGAAACGCGTTAAACGCTACGGGACGGAGTGGCACCCTAGCCCTGGGTGAGTCAAGTGCAATAACCTGCTCGATCCTGGAACTCCTGAGCTACATTCGTGCGAAAGAATGAGCCAGTTCCCACTGCGTGTGCTCAACAGCAAGCACCCTTTTTAGGAGGCCGAAGTGACTGCTTGATGTACGAACAAATTCTTCAGCATCTTAAGGGAAGCTTCGCGGGAAGTTTTTACACCAGACAGCGATTATCCGCAAACGTTGAGGACCCGGAGTTTGTGATTCTGGAAATCCCCCCTTCAGGTGCCCCTAACGCATTTACCGTCGCAGTCTAGTTCTGCGAGCGGTGATGCTGCAGCTAGACCACCACAGACTACAAGGGTGACTTTGAAACCGATTGAAACGTTGCCATTAAAAAATGAAACAATACGTGATGGTAACGCAGGGCAGTCGACACTTTTTAGACGACATGATGTGATGTGGTATATCTTGAAGTGTTGACCAGATGTAAAGTTGTAAACTCGAGCCTAAGCTCAGCGCCACTCCACGGGGGTGGGAGGAGGCACAGCCGCCTTGTAAGACTTGAGAGCGGTCCCGTACCAGGCCAGCTCAGAGATGAGGGCCTCGACAGACTTGACTGTATACTCGTCCGTACACTGACCCTCAGCGCTCAGCACCGTGGACACCTGGTGCAAGAGAGAATGTCAGGCTGCACCGAAATTTCTACTGACACTCAAATCACATTTACTTTTAGCTGGCCTCTGGTGGGAAAGCGATCTCAAACAACTGATTAAGAGAGAATTTTATCCTTTTTAGAAGTGGAATACTGTTCCCGTTTTTAGTTCTGAAACACAGTAGACGCTAGAACGCGTTAACAACGTTGGCTGCTAGAGCGCGCTTAATACGTTGGCTGCCAGAACGTGTTATTTGATGAATTTCGTGAACGGACCTCCTCAAGAACGATTGAATACTCGCCACCACAACTCTGCGTCGACAGTGACAAAGATATTAGCCGTAGAGCAGCATGCGAGTCATTGAACTGATATTTAAGCCCCCGTAACGCGAGGCAATGCTCTGATATCTTAAGATGTCATAACTTTTCAAATAAATAAGTTTTAGCAGAAATATGGTAAACTACGCTTCCTACCATTCACACTTTGATCGCAATTAAGAAGTTTCAACTAAAATATTATTTAAATTGTCTCGCTAGTAAAGGTTATAAAACATCGGCATTACAAAAGTCTTGATTGCTAGACTGTAACACCGTTGTAAAGGGGCAAATAGTACTTGGCCATCGTAGACTGCCGCTAGACACAATAACTGCCAACAATACTAGCACGGTAGCGCAGTACCAGACTGCCACCGGACACAAGAACTACCAAAGCTTGCCTTTGGAATTGCGAGTTCCTGTGGGATGCTGACGAGTCCCAGCACACTGAGGAAAGGCCGGGCAGCGGCGGCCGCCTTCACACCACCAAAATATCCTGACACAGTTCAAACCATTCCTTATTTGCGTACAGTGGTGTTCCTCCATCATGTAGAGGAGCTTACTATAAAAAACGAACGTTAGAATGAAGCTAAGTAACTTTGGTAAATATGTTGATCCAAAGTGAAAATCAAATTATTATGAAGTGCATACATGAGGCGAAGAAAAGTTTAAGATCTGACGAAATACATTAAAAATGAGACCAAATCAAGGTAGATTCTTACACTTCTAGGGTAAAAACAGGCCAAAATGAAGCTTAGTTTATGAACAAAAAGAAACGTTAGCAAGTAGGTTAAATTATTATCATTTCAAAATTATGAGAATAAACTTAAATAACGATCCTATAACATAATCCAAAAACCTATTACGTATTGAACAAGATGGATGCACTGAGCTGACCTAATGAGTAGGAGACGACGGCAGCAGGCTTGTGTCTGTAGGAGGCGGGCGGGAAGTTACCCATGAGGGCGAGCAGAGCGGGCGGCAGCGTCCAGTTGTACTCTGGCGTGAGCAGTACGACGCTGTCGCAAGCCTGCCATCAGTCACTCCAAATAATCAAAGTATTCTTCAGAGCTAAATTAATTAACGAAGAACATTTGCCATGATAAAATAATTATGGATTCGCATCAAAATTTGTTCTTGATACGTTACAAAAAAACGGGCACGCAGTGAGGCACGTTTTTACGCATGAAATCATAAAAACAGAAAAAAATAACGTTCAGGTGCAAAAAGCTTTTAACTCGAGGTAGGAAGACAGATACATCGACCTCCCCACGTGAGATAATTTAAAAAAGACAAGTCAAATGATAGAGTACACAACCAAAAGCTGGTCACGCTTCACCACGATGGCCGAATCTGCGCCACAACTGAGGAACTTGAAATTATAGCTGCACTAGTTTGGCAGGAATCGGCAAGCCGGAGGCCTGTGTTAAGATAGCAAGTTTGAATGATGATCTCTAAAAATCTGCTCACCATAATGAACGTTCGTGACATTTTGGGACACTCCGTGGTTATAGTATCGAATAAGTACTATGGTAATAGATGGTAACAGTAATAGATGCTTTGCACACTACACAGGCTATATTTTTCCTAAGGAATAACTAGCAAATGGACTTCAATTAGGTATTTTTAGTCTAGCCATTTACTATCTCATAAATGCTTGCCGTTCCGTTTGTGGGATAGCATTTGAAATTCCCTAACATTATAATATTTCTCCATTAAAGCTTATTGTTGACACAAATGAGCTACTATTGCAAATAGTCTCTCAAAAGTAACACATCAATGAAGAAATGAACTTTACGCATTAATTTGCTAAAGAGCACACACCATCCCTCACTTTTATGAGCTCGTTCATTTGAACCATCCATTGCGGGACGGCTGACGCGTCGCTGTAGAAGTGCATTGGCTGCAGTATTTTGCCGTCATTCGCGGCGACCAGCGGATCTGGAGAGGCAATTACGTCGCGACAACTCTCATAGCCTCCAGGCAAAATATACATGAAACGTGAACTATTTCATGCATTTTTAAGCATCACATAACAAAAATTTTAGTTATTTCTGGATTTGGCCAATATGGTAAACTTCTGATGGATATTAGTTTAAATAAAAATTCAGACACATTCGGCGAGTATACATAATGGTAACCATCCATCATGGTTAGAAAACGACAAAAACTTTCACACCCCCCGTTGTCTTTCAGTGCACCCCTAGTTTATCATCTTGAGCTCATTATTCCAGACATGGTGCAGAAAACGAAAGCACAGCTCGCGCTGGCGATTTTCGAGATACTTTACGAATGATTTTGTGCAGCGACGCATATACTAAGTAAAGTGAAGATAACTGACACTAATACAAATTATGTTTCGCATGAACACAGACCGCCGGAATTCAGAAACGGTATCTTTCGTAAGTAAATTTGTGTGCTGATGGTAACCGCCACAAGGATGCTTTAACCGAGCATGGTGAGCATTCGTGAGCGACTATGCACAATAACCGTAATATTGAAGTGACTAAATTAGATTAGAGCAGCATCGGGTAAACTAAAACAGATGATCTTCGCTTTACTACATTGGCAGTTAGTCCCGTACCACAAAGAGAACCTTTGATTAAAGAATAAACCTTTATTAATTCCAACACGTTTTACCGTTAGGTTATCAATACCTTACAACTACTGGCGTGGTGAGGAATGTGAGGAATGTGTGGTTTAAACTTCCTTTTCCAAGGGAAGTACTCCCTGGTTACATGAAATGCCTCGCCTGAGCCGAGATTCGAACCCTGGTCCTCTCGGCTTCGAGGCCATCACGCTACCAGTACGCCATGGAGTACGATCTTCATAAGTAAAGAAACTAATGCATAAAGATAGATAAATATGTCGCATTCACGCTTTAATTCTAAAGTTCTTCAACTCTACACCATAGCCTTAGGTTATTTACATGCATGTGTATGCATGAATGCTTTTGAAGTCACAAAACTTATTCGGGTCTACAAATATATATATATATATATAATAAACTGTTCAAATGGTGTAAATTATTTAACAATTGCGATAGGACCTCGGAACAGTGTGCACCTTGGAACTTTTAGTACTTCAATATAAGTGATTTACCCAATACTCTTCGAAGTTAATAACTAAAAATACTTGAAAATATTTGAAAATATTTCCTTCTAAAATATTTAAAATACTTTGGTTTTATTAACGAACACCACAACGTGTTACTTGTCTTTTAGTCCCTTCGCCGTGGCAGCTTTCATTACAAACCTTAATGTAGCACAAATGCTGCAGAGTTAAAAAAAATTCGTTATCTAATCTAAGCAGTCTCAACACTAAAGATATTATTTGCCCAGATATTTCCGTGTTTTAATGAAAAAGTGTCAAGGCAAAGTAGTTGTTCTTTTAAGTGTTATGTATTTTGGTATTCAAACCTCATAGAAATTCAACAACATAATTGCAACTCCACATAAGAAATAATAATAAATCGAAATCATGAAAAAGTTGTTCGGTGAGGAGTAGAGCAGAAAAAATAATTGAACAAGCAGCGATAACGATGCTGCTGATAACAATTGATAACATCGACTGGTGATAACAACCGAGACATTCTTGGATAATGCATCCTCTTCCACTCATGTAATGCAATCACGCACTTGACTGGAGGTATATTTGTAAACAATCCTTGTAACTTTGTGCACAGAATTTTAAACTTATTTCGTCGAAACATCGACAACATATATTTTCCTGGTGATATCAAACTGGACCAGTCAAGCTGCCCGCAAGACACTGTGTACCAGATCACGTCCATTAGCCTTCACTAGGCCATTAGCCTTCACGTCCATTAGCCTTCACTGTGAACCAGATCACGTCCCTTAGCCTTCACTAGGCTATCAAAATATTCTAAAATAATCACACAGCTAAGCGCTACCACTTCAGTTTAAGACTTAAGCTAGCAAATATTTTGCCCCATTAGCTTCCTCTGAGTACTGCAGCTATCTGCTCTGAAGACTTAATTCAAATTCTGCGCTAGATGAATAGAAGAATAGGTGTAAGTTGTACGAAAGCCTAAAATTATCGAGCAGAATAAGGAAAAGATATCAGAGCCGACGACGATCGCCGCAAAATGAATATTCTTAGCTCATTTCGCTCATTTTTCTTTTCCATGTATTAATAACTCAATAGCTATATCTATCCTTACGTTCTTTACAATTTTATACATAAAGGCTTTGCTATTTATGATTTTGCAGTAGACAAACATAGTTGCAATATTCAAGAATTACCTCAAAGGAAAAGTATTGCAATGAATTAAAAAACAAGATATCCGTCCGAAACAATGAAAGCTGCGAGACTGAAATAAGGAACTAATTATAACGTTGCAAAATGGTTACTCTTAAGACGAGAAATTTTTACCTAACAAAATAGGTTCATGTCCCGCGTCCTTCAACTTCTGAGAGACGAAGGCGGCGACCCTGTCCGCCATCCTGCCCTCGCGCATGCTGCCCAGAACCACCAGCACCTTCAGGGGCGGCGACGACGTCATTCTCCTTCAAACTTGCCCTTTAATCCTGCACAGCATGAAGCAGTTGAGCTAATTTCCACGAAACCTTCCCTTAGTTCACATGATAATCTTTCTTTGGTAACGAGTCCTCGCGGTGACAGGTTTCATGTGATTGTAGCCCACGCAGCCTAGGATTTCAACGTTCCTTGCCGCGTAAATGAATACGTAAATCAAAAATAAAGTTATTTTGACTAGCAAACGCGGCACCAAAACGAGCGTCTGAGCAGCCCTGGCGCAACGAATTCTACTGATGATCGAGTTCACTACCAAATAATCCAATATCCTCCCAAAAAATTGAAGTTTAAATAAATTAGGTGCAAATACGGACATTATTATACTCACGATAGTTGTAAATTCGTCATGTATATGTGTGTGTGTATATATATATATATATATATACATGTGCTTGACAAGTTCTACATTTGGTATCACATTCATACATTTTTTTAAATAGCACCAACTCTAAAAACACAGGCCAAATTTCAAACTCGAACAGTAATTAACTTTTACTCAGCGAAATCAGTTTAAAAAAGCTCACCACAGTCTGTGTGCAACCAGAAGCCGGGGAAAAGCAGGCCCCTAATTTTCGATCCATTTAACGGACACAAATCCTGAGACCATGAACAGCCCATTAGCTTCTCGTCGTAAATGTCTTAGTCATCAGTTTTCGTATGAATTAGAAAGTATCTTAACCTCTAAACGAATTACCCCGAGAAGGCCAGCGATGAATTCACACGGTCTGTGTAACAGACATTGACCGTGTACATGCAGCAACCACGGCCTCGGGATGGTTAACTTTCACGCAGCACCAACGTTTCACAAAAAATGCACAGACCTGCGTCACAAAGAAAATATAACTACGACACACAATTGGTCCCACGGCACACTCTTATTGATGATATGTAGGTTACCTTGTTTCGGTGCCTCACCTTCTCTAGAAGCTAGTGACAGCACAGCTGCTGGTGCACCCCCTGCCACTGACAGACTGAGGCGCAGCAGCTGGGCCAGCGCGCGAGGCAAAGTGCAGCGGCTGATTGTACATTATTGTGGCGCGAGCTGGTTACCGTGGCTTCCGGCCTGTCTCAACATGATGGTCCAATGGGCTCCTCATCAGCGAGATGCACTATTTCCACATTGGGCCTGCAATGTGCATTGTAATTATCTACGCTTTATCGACAGAAGATTATAACAATAACATATTTTTTCCAAGGAGATACGAGAAATACGAGTTTTTACTTGAGTCTTAATCTCTCCAAGGGATTTCACAGAAGGCTTACTATTACCTTCAAATGAAAAATGCATGAAAAATTCAGCTTTATAGATAATTTATACTATTTTTAACTTCACAATTTTAGCTTGGTGTAAACAGACCTACATATTTTAGCCTACAAAAATTTCAAATTGAATAAATCCGTTTCACAATTTTATCAGTCATTCAACTAGTATGGACATGGCATAAAATGAAAACAGAACAAGTGAAACATCACAACAAAAGCAATCTTTTCAAAATCGTATACTTTAAGTCGTATACGATTTTTATTCGTATACGAACCCGAGGCAATTCGTACACTGGTACATTTTATCGTTTGAGACAACTCATACGAAGCTGCTGATACAACTTTCAATCAAGTTATGAAAGGCAAGTAAAATCAATAGCATTCTCCAATTGTACAGCAATAAAAACTGCCATTCCTAAAACTTAGATGTCCATTTTTCCAGATAAATTACCAATTGCTTCGAAATTAGAATAAAGTTTAGTACCTAGAGGCTAGCGTAAACAGTGGAAACTTAAATACAGAGATGGGGATTTCTGAATAATAACTCCCTTATAACTTAAACATGTGGGGTAGAATAACATCAAACTCAGCATATATTCAGAGTGGTAGGCAAAAAGAGGTACAAAATGTCACACCTACAATAAAAAACCAACTAAACACTTTTACTTCTATGAAACTTGCAAAACAAGTTTAGTTTTCGAGATATTCGATGAAAACGTTTAGACCCGTAACTTGTTGATTTTTCCAGGTCACGCAGCAAGGTAACTTCTTGCTTGCTCATTTGTTGCTGTTTATTTTCTATTGTGACACGACAATGGCAACGCGAACCGCTTAGGAAACACGTAAATGGCAGATATGCACCTTGCTAATGGTGCTACTAATGGTAACGCTAGACAGGCAGCCAGGCTATGCCAAGAGCGTTTTCCAAGCCGTTGCACACCTGGTCATTAAATATTTGCAAATCTACACCAAGAACTACTTAACAACGGGAGCTTTGAAATAACAAGAAGAGATGCTGGTGGTCAGAGGCGTGTAGATGTTGAGGAAGCAGTGCTAGTCCATTTTCATCGTAATCCAAGAGCCAGCGCGCGTGACATCACACATCACAAGTGCATCGATGTGAGTGGTGAAAACTTCGAGTAATTTCGGTAAAGTATATGTATTAATAAATAAATTATTTGTCGGCAATTTTTTTTTAATTTCCTCCTTTCAAACATTTACAGCTAATATCTCAAAAAAAAAAAAAATCGATCAGTTTCATAGAGGTTCAATTTGCCACTTTCTGGTAGGCGTGAACTTTTGTACTTCTTTTTTGCTAATACCTTAAATGTGTACTGTAAAATACATTTAGAGAAAAGTTACATAAAATACTTACTTTTAAATTACCTCCTACATACACACTTCAAAAGAAGCAGCACGAATTGTTTACATCGGTACAAAAACGGCCATAGATCAGAGTTCTATATCAGAGTTCCGAAAAGACCAACTTCTTATCAGCATCACTTAATATAGGGGAATGTATTTCAACGTCCAACAGCTCTGGCACATCATTCCTGAAATAGAGAAGCACTAAATGGGTATGAATTCAAAAGCCGCAAAACTTCAACTCGTTCCAACTCAAAAATATAACAATTTTGACCTTTTGTTCACGCTTGCATTTTCTTCAGAAAATTGTTGAATAACGAAAAACTTCAATTAGAGCAGTCATACTTCACATCGTGAGGTAAGAATGCCGCGGGCACCACCATATAATACACAATTTTCTTCAATTTTTCAATGAGGCATGGACTACCAGCGTTTATGTTTGTCTTTTTTTTCAATCTCTGAATTCAACGCCACACAAACTTTTTTAATAATAGCAAACATAGTAGACTATCACAGAAAAAATATTTATTAGAAGAGAATACAGATTGTAACAAGGATTTGAATATCTGTAACAAATGAGTCATACTAAATTAAATCCTAACAGAGAGATAGGACTGATCCGAAACCAGCAATTTTGCAGGGAAATACGGCTCATGAATATAGATCGTTGTCAGCTGAGAACTGGACATAGACCATCAGTAATATAAATTACAGCAAAAAAAACTGAACAAAGTTTGAATACGTTTAAACGTTTTTACAAGTGCTTCTCAATAAACTTGAATGCAATCATTATTACAAGACAATTTACAGCAAACGAAACATCAATTGGATAAACCTTTACAATCAAGTCTTACGTAACAGAACAACAGGTCGGTAGAACGCAGAATGAGAACTAGTGATATCAACGGTCTAAAAAACTTCCGTCGTATTTCAATGAAGAAATGTAATAAAACAACACAAATGATATTTACAATTTTATTCATGAATATTGCTTCCACTTCATCCTGGTTGTTACTGATAAGTCTATATATGTGCACCTCAAATGAAACTGTACCTCTGTCTATATATGTGTACTTCTCTGAAAAACGAAAGTAAAATTTTTTAAAGCCCTAAGTCAACCTTTCTTTGGTATTCATTAACTTGTAATTCAAGAAATTTTTAAGCAACAAATTTTCCAAAACTAAAAAAAAAACGATCCGGAGACATGTCGGGAGAATGTGGAGGCTCACATATCAATTCCTAACCAAACGAGAATCGCTTCTTGTTTGCAGGACCAGCCTCGTGCAGCCGTGCGTTGTCTTGTAAGAAAAACAGACGTTTTGATTTACTAGGGCAATATGTTTTCGATTTATTTCCTATGACACTCTTTACAGTTGAGATTAAAAAGTTATTCAGATATCAATTGAGATTTACAGGTCATTTGAGACGAAGCTAATACTGCACTTAAAATTATATAAAGCTGCGTTCGGACATCGCTATTAATGAATGTCTTCTCTAAACAACTAATTCTAATCTTTCCTCACATTTGCAGATTTCTATAAATCAACGTATGTCACGTTCCAACACTATCGACGTGAAACCTAGGTACAATCAAAGGAAAACAATTTTCATAAGCGTGTCACACCTGAAATTTTCACAAATATATATCATTTCTGAATAATAATAAACATCAACGACTAACGGTTTCATAACATTCAAGTTGAGGGCCCATTCAGCAGAGCTAAGGCACTAGAATAACAACGAACTAGTTAGCTTTGGATAAATTCCACATTAATCCCATGCGTCATGGATGTATGTTCAATTTTTTATCCAAAATCATTCGAAACTTAACTATGTTTTTTCTCTTACATCTAACTTTGGGTAAATAATACTTTACTTTTTGTTCACTAGCGTGTTCAGTTTGAGCGGTGCCAGAGGCACAACATTCCCTGGTCAAGTGGTAAAGTGAGTCGCGAAAGCTTTTTAGTTGAGAAAATGTAAATGTCTAATAATCCCAAGCGAAAACTGAGCCGGAACTAAGAGGTCCCAGCAGTACTACAAAAAGGGGTTCAGTTTAGAACATCTGAAACGAGCAGTCGAGGTTTCACAACGAAATTATTTCATATGAGAATCCAAATCAATAAAATACAGAAATCTAAAAGCACAACCTAAAAGCTTCTTACTTTCTTCAACGTCAGAAATCTACAATCAGATATGGAGAAAACTACGACAGCGATAGCACATTGAAGATAAACGCGAAGTATTCCAGGTTGTCGCGCTAGGTGGAGGTGTGCTTGGTTCAAGAGGGCGGTGGCGTGGTGGTAGCGTGAGTCTTGAGAGCATCAGCGTACCATGCCAGTTCTGCCACCAGCTCGTCGGCGTTCTTGGCAGTACGCTCGTCCGTACATTCTCCGTTCACCGACAGGAGTTCAGATACCTGCAGTGTCGGGCTAGGTTAACATAGACCGTTCCTCTACAGAGCATTCGGAAGTGCATGCTTCAGTGGCGGTTCTAGCAAGTTATGGCAGAAAGGGCATAATTAATTAGGTAAAGTTCTAACCGATGAGACCTAGTTACAAGATTACAGCGAACAGTTGTACTTTCTACATCTCTCGCAACATATTTACAGCAGTATACGCTAAGACGATGTTGCATGAATAGAGGAAACACAAGAATACAACCGCAATTGAAAAGCGGTGGAAATGAGTATAACTTAATTTGTTAAGAGTATCCTTATCACTGCACAAATTCCTCTAAAAATGTGTGTATGGAATGAAAATCGTACGGAAATCGGTAAACATATTCGTTTTTAAAATACTTTTCCATGATGAAGTTCTTAACAAAATTGAGTTTTCGATGGTTAGAATATGAAAATTTGGAAAATATGTATTTCCAGTTTACTCCTGAGTGCCAAAAAAAGAATAAGCGCATACACAGGTTGTAAACAACTCTTATCATGATTGCAAGCCATGCGAGTCCTAACTAATGCATCAAGTCACTCCAAAATGCCAAGGAACTCTCTCAATAGAAATAAAAAAGGCCAAATTTCTGCCTGTGAACTGACAGAAAAATCTAAAGTTTCACTGCAGGAGAACTGTCAAGGTCCTGAACAGTTGTGAGAAATTATCTACAGGACACGGAATCGTATGGCATTAAAAAATGTCCAGGTCTTCCATTTAAAATTTCAGATGCAACCAGACGCCGATTTTTTCGAGAAACATTCAAAAGAGTCATGGTTAGAAGATCTGCAACAATCCCAGAATTTACCCGTCACTCCAAGAAGAGTTCGTCAACTTCTCCATGATTTGCGAAATTTGGAATATAGAAACAGTAAGATGGCCGCCACTTTAACTGCTAAAAACAAGAAGACGCGTGAAGATTGAATAAAGGAGAAAGTAATGAGGACAAAGAAGAAATGTAAAACCGTGGTCCTTCCTGATGAGGAAAAGTTTAAGTTGGATAGGCCCGACAGTTCCTACTATTATTGGCATGATTTGAGAAAAGAGCAGCTGTTTTCAAAAAGACCATTTGGAGGAGGATGTGTTATGGCGTATGAAGCTTTTTCGGCTTCCGGAAAGGCTGATTTAGCAGTGATGGAAGAGAAACCAAACTCTGCTCGGTATATCAATGTGTTGCAAAAGTCTTATTCCATTTTTGAAACATCTAGAAAATATATCATTTTTCAACAGGACAACGCAGCCATGTATACCTCTAATCTCACAAAAGACTGGTTTAAAACGAGAAACATTGAAGTTTTCGATTGGCCCGCTAAATCTCCAAGCTTAACCCCAATAGAATATTTGTGGGGAATGTTATTAAGAAGAGTGTACAACGAACGACAATTTGAAGATAGAGAAACGTTAAAATCATGCCTTAAACGGTATTGGGATGAAATTCCTAATGAAACTCTTAGAAATCTAATTAGTTCAATGTAGAAAAAGTGTACTGAAATATTGCAATTGAAAGGAAATAAATCTAAACACTAAAATTGAAGCATTTTGTTATTCAATACAAATTGTAAACTGTCTTATTATTATTTCCCCCCTCAAGAACCTTGTTTTGTTAAGAACTTGAACTTGAAACTGTTAATAGTTGATAAGCACATGTTGGAATGCCGTGGTCATTTCATTTAGACGTTCACTGTCCAGATAAGTGGACGTTGTGGTTGTCGCATTCGCACAGATACTGTCGACCACAGAGACGATGTGAATGCACCACCGCCGCCACATGGGCAGTGACCGCTAGCTGGTAGCACGACTCGACCGCTCACAGCTCCCAGAGCACGGCTCAGGACATCACCTGACGCCCTTGACCCGTACCTCGGGGAGGCTTATCGTCTTGGGGATGCTGACGAGCCCCAGCTCGCTGAGAAAGGGACGAGCGATAGCTGCCGCCCTCACGCCTCCAAAGCGACCTGGCACAGAACCATTTCAAATGATGGCGGACATGAAATTACGGATAAAACTGGCGGAATCTATTTGTTTCTTGGTATCGGCGGACCATACAAATACAAAAGTGGAGGGTGTCAGTGGCCTACGCCAACAAACAAAGATGAGTACTTTTCAATCTAGGCACAAATTTAAAGAATGCAATCTTGTAGCATTATTTTCAAGTTTGAGTCGACCGTATTATTGGATGAATGGCGTCAAGTTATACAGAGGTGTTAAGGAAAATGAGGTACAAAATTTTAAACCTACCAAAAAGTGGCAAACTAAACACTTTTGCTTCTATAAAACTTTGCACAGAAATTTTTGTTTTTTGAGATACTACCCATTTAATATTTGAGAGTAGGAAATTTGAAAACATTATTGTCCACGCATTATTTATATTTATGCATTATTGTGCGAAGTTTCTACCACCGACATCGATGCACTTGTGTTGTCTTTGACACGAAGACTGCCGGATATTGAACAGAAGGCCTGGCATTTTAGAAATATCACTAGAGGCCTTTGCGATTCTTGTCACAAGATCTTCCTCTGCTTCCACAGGTGTTGAACATATTCATGTGTCCCAAAAATCCTTGTGTATCGATGTAGTTGGTGGAAACTATGATACATTTCTGTGAAGTAAATAATAAAAAAATTACTTACAGGCAATTTTGTTTTAAAATATCCCCTTTTTAAACATTAAACAGCTAATATCTCATATATAATTTGTTTTGCTATATTTCATACAGACATAAGTGTTTAATTTTCCCTTTCCAATGGGTGTTAAATTTTGTACCTCTCTTTCCCTGACACTCTGTATATTCCAGTAGTAATAATCTCTTAAAAGAAACATGTTACTTCAACAAGCACTTATTTAACAGTAGCACTCAATGTCTTAAAATTTTATAGATTTTATTTCATACGGGCATAGAGGCCTGACTCAGAGCACCCGCATTCGAACCACCGTATCCGTACTCCTCTTACTCCCAAGAGCCCTTCCTTCCTAGCAGTCGGCTGTCTAACCAAAGCTGGCAATGCAGAAGTTAGACACGGTGCTTTCTTCTCAATTGTGGCTGATAAATAACACAAGATAAAAAAGAATAATATCCAGAGAGGCAGAATACAGACCTAGAGAGCAGCACACTACCAGCACCACTGACTTAGAGAGTAGGACACGACGGCTGCCGGTTTGTGACGGTAAGAGGCAGGAGGGAAGTTGTCCAGTAACGACAGTAGCGCAGGAGGCAGGAAACAGTTGTATTCTGGCGTCAGTATCATGATACAGTCGCACGACTGTACCGACAAAACGTGCATTCAGGCATTAGTATCATGACCTAATTTATCTTCAGCACATGACACATGTAAGTTGATGACACAAATAAACAGTTCAAATATTTATGCACATAACAAGGACTCGTATTACTTATAAGAAAAATTCCAATGCTGTGAAATGGCTTTCCAGTTCTACGTTTCCTTCCCTAGCGGCAATTTATTTCGCTCATGCAATGCCAAGATGCTGAAACTGAATTGAGGAAATCTATACATACATTGTAGAGGAAACATCATGAACTGATAAATGTTCCTGAAGAACAAAGCTTGACTGAGTCGATACAGATAGCATAGTTAGGATTTCAAACCAAGAGGCCAGACATATTGGTGGGGAAACAACATGATGGAGGAAAGCCACTGCTCATTTTCTTGATCATCCAAATTTTTACCAAAAGCACTTTGAGAATGAAACTTATGACAAATGTGTATGATGTAACATTACATGAGGATTGGATTCTCCTACTGTACACATGCATAGTAGGGAGTGCACACTCGCTCTTTTCTTTGATGAGGAAGTCACAAGATCAGAGGTCTAAAAATGGACACACATCAGCCCTTGCCCCTCACAGAAAGGGGCTCAGGATTCCTATGTTTTATGTGCATTCTAAATCCCTGAAATACACCATAGGACAACACTTCCTATGAGTAACACATTATGGTACAATAAAATTAAAATGGTTTGACACCTAACTGGCTCAACTGCTCAGTTGTCTGTGAATTGAGCTCCTACTCCATTCTTACTGAACTACTCTTACCTTGATGGTGGCATTGGTGTCTAGCATCCATTTAGGAGCGACTGATGAATCCTTCATGAAGTGCAACGGTTGGATCACTTTTTCAGCATCAGGTAAAACGATGGGATCTGAGGGAATCAATTGGTAGGTCAGCATACTCGTGATGTTAAAAAATAGAATGGAATTGAATAGAATAAGAAATTAGAATAGAAAATAGCAACAGGTACAAGCAGAGTGAACCATTCTACCAAAGTGCTATGCCATTAGACAGTAAGATAAATTTCTCACTATTATATCCCACTGCTACACCATCAATAGATGGTTTGTTGTGCAGCCTGAAAGAGAGGACATAACATAGATGCAAACATTTTGTGCCTGATACACATCATAAAATTGAACTCATATATCATAACAAATGCAGTCATTTCACAAAATCTACTCTAAAACTGACATACATTGTGTAACACAAGGAGTGTACCTATAAGTATGATCCTGATATTAAGATAATTCAACTTTTTTTGTTCCATGCTGAGAAGAATAATGAAGCAAAACTACATTTATCACGTAATTCATGCAATGATCATAACTCAAATACATATGATCATATAAGTTTCTCACATATAATGTTTATGCTCATTTGGATGAATTGACAACAAGGTCATCCCATCTTTAACTGAATTATTCAGCAAAACACTTCACAATGAGATTAGATTATTAGTTCGCTTAATAAAGCTCCCAATCCACAAGAAATACAGTCCAAAGAGAGCAAAGATAAGAGACTGTTTAGTATAGGCTATGGATAAAGGGGAATTACGCAAAAGATGGGTTTCTATACGGAATCTCCAGCGCATAGAAACAAAAAGTTCAGACAACAGAATAAGAAAGAAAAAATACAAAGAAGACATATCAAAGAAGGTGTGAAAATTGAAAGAAGTAGAGCATGAACAAAAAATACAAGGCCTATCTATAGCTGAGGTAATCTAAGCTGCACAAATAACTTCTAGTTGCTCCAAGTTTTGCTGGTAGTTTAGATATGTGCATGAAGGTTCCATCAAAAATTTTAAAACTAAAGCACATACAGTGATTGAATAGTCATGGTTGTAGTGGGAGAAGAGATTATCTTTAAGTTCAGGGAAATCACTAGTGATTGAGGTTGGTTGTAATCATTATGTTTTTGTGTGTGATATCTAAACGAATACATAATTAGAAGATACACATAGAAAATTTAGCAGCTTAGAAATGAAAAAGACAAACGACAAATTAAAAACATCAAGTAATATTACAAAAACTCATACACATATTCATCTTTATATTAAAAAATGAAATCCTCAAATTATTTCATACTGTCATCAGTTAACAAGAAAGGTTAGTCTAAATTTACCTGTTAACTATAAATCTCACCATATTTTGCTGATTTTGTCTGGCAATAGTACCTGCACAGCAGTCTTAGCTACCCTAATTAACAGCTATTAATATTTTCCATCATGAACCATTATCAGTATTCAAGTTTTTAGTATTTAATGATATAACTATAAAACATTGTATATGGTTCTTGCGTATTGTTGAGAACAATCATTCTGTCAGAAGGCAGAAAGGACAAAAAATTATGTCCTTTCTGATTATTCAACAAAGTAACAAAAATGCAACAAAAATTCATTAATTATTTAGTACTGCTAATGGGAGTAATTTTCACTTGTTCTGTCTTATATACTAAACAGTATTATTCAGCTTACAAACTGGTTCAAGTAAAAATTTATGAACATTTAAAAACATTCATCCTCTCTGCCTTCCCTCAGCCAAATTTATTGAGTCAGTGTTCCCTTATGTATCTTACAGCCAGACATGAATATTCAATAATAAAACAGTTTATGATGAGCATTGTCTCTCACTGAGTGTGCCCACGCAGGACAGGACCATTGAAAAGATAGGTCTGAAGCTACTATCCCAGCATGACTGCCATGATAAAATTTCAGAAATAATAATAATGACTTACCAAGCAACGTGAGCTGGTGACCAGCACGGTTCACAGCCTGAGTAATGAATTTTGCAACCCTATCCCCCATCCTGCCCTCCCGCATGCTGCCCAGCACCACTAGGACCTTCAGTGATGGTGAAGTCATGTTCTTCTATTTTAAAGCTTCTCACTGAAATTCAGAGCTTGATAGCATAAATGATACACGGGAAATATGACTCGGTTCAAAATCAAAATGCTGTACAGAGGACAGGAAGAATGATCTAACGAGCGCAACTTGGGATTAGAAATCTTAATTGACTGTTCTGTATTGAAGCTTTCTTAAGCCTTGTCCACACTAACAATCTTTGGAGCAAATTTTGTGTTCGTCAACTTT
>VOMN01034398.1:0-16028 GCA_014899125.1 Orchestia grillus
TAATGTACCTTCTTCATGCTTGTCCACCGCTTAAAGCCACCATCTCGCCCTGCATATGGGACCAGTAATTGAAATATTTCTTTAAAAAAAGACGCAAGAAAATCAGTCACTGACTTTCCTCCAGAGAAAGAATCGCACAAAAAAAATGAAAGTACATTATTTCCACAAATAATGACAAATTTGTTGGTATTTTCTTGCCAGAAAGTTATGAAGAATGTAAATAAACTTTGACAGTGAAAAACAAATTGCCGTTCTGCTCTACTTTTGTTCTTTCTGCCTTCAAAAATGGGATCAGCGCACCACTACGCAAGCTTTTAAATACGAACTATGGATTGAGGTCATATTCTCAATTTTTAAGGTAGTTCATTCAGCCCTGAATTATAACAACCACATTGATGGTGTGGTTCCTAACGTTGTTGCCCTTCTGCTATCCCAAGAATTATAAGACTACAGAAAAATCAAGGAATTTGATTTTCTAACAAATCAGTCAAAATTTTTAGCTCAGAAACATTATTCAGTCAAGGAATATTGCTTGAAAGAATTCGATAAACTTTTATCACGCTTGATGTTGTAGCGTATGCTAAAATTGAGAAACATTTTTTGCCAATCAATCTCGGGATACAATCTTTAGAATAAATTTTTCATGTGGCTTTATAAGTGAAATATAAAAAAATATATTTTTTTGCAAAATTCGCAAGGGAACTGGCATGAAAACATTCCTAATTCCTTGCACCCGCTAGAAAAATGGAAGCTAATATGGATTAGACTCGTAATTTTTCGACCGATGTATGCACTGCCTTATAAATGCGTGACGCCAACTCTCGCCCGGCAGGTGCTGTACACGGAGCTGTTCGGAGACCCAGAGTACGCGACCGCTGTCCAGCTCTTCACTGACTCCCTCCGTAGCGCTCCCCACACCCCCGGTGGGCTGGTGTACCTCAACCAGTGGGGCAGCCTCAGGCACGCCATGAATGCTGCGTTCATTGCACTCAGGGTAAGTGTGGGACTTTTAAAGTAATTGTCAATGTGCGTTAAATTGCATATGTTTCGTAAGTTCTCTACCTGGTTTTGCTGACTTTAAATTCTAAATTTTTATAATTAAGTTCAGTTTTTTATCCTCCCAAATTTGCATGCATGTATCAATACTAGCAAACTTGATGTCTGTGAAATTTTTATGAAAGGCTCTAACTACAATTCCACTCTACCTTACAAATTCGATGTGTCCCTCTAACTAGTTGCGTAACTTCTAAGGTCTGTTTAATCAACAGCAATTCATTTCATTTTCAAACAATTATTGGGAATAATTACTGATTAACGCTATTTCTTGTAGATATTTTGTGCAGCTGTCAAAAATTAAGATAAAAGTTTTGACGACATGTTTGTCAAAATAATAAATAGATAATAATCGCAAACAGGCCGCTGAGCTTTTACCCACGTTTATATACATTAATTGGAGATTCACATAATTTTTTAGAGAATACCTTCAAAAGAGATAAATTAAAAGTTAGACCCAAAACGCAAATCTGAAATAGAGTACAATATTTAAATCATTAGCCAAAAGCATGCAAGAAGGAAAAATGAATGCATTGCCCAAGACAGTAGAAAGAAATACGAGAAATGGGACATAGTAAATCTCTGCAACAATTTTAAAATTTGTTGACATTGGTACTACCACTGAAACGCACTACTTGAACTGCAAGAATTCTATTTCAGAAACAAATCTTCATTTACGCTTGTTAATGCCTAATGTGTATGAGAGCATATATGAATATGAAAATAAATCAAGTAAATTGAAATCGTTCCGGGTAAAAAGTTTTAAAATACATAGTTGATTTCGAATCTCCTGCTCTTCCAGGAATAATTGCATTTTTTTTTCCTGAACACTTTAAAACTCTCTTAGAGTTTCCTCAGTAGCTTCCACGTTACTATAAACTAGTGATGAATCCAGAATCAAAAATAGTGCTAGGAATTTACTTGTCTCTGTCATATAAATTTAATTATAATTTATTCGAGTATTTTGTGCGACGCAAAGTGTACTCTAACTTTGAAAGAAAGTCATTTTTCTATTAAGCTCAATATGACTGCTGTCAAGAAAATCAGCAACGCCAGACGTTCCTAATCAAGTAAAATATCTTTAATCATATATCGACGAAATATATTTTGTGTTCTGTGTATCTCTCGATATTCGTGAAACATGTGTAGATTAAACATACTCAAACTCAACTGTTAATATATTAGATTTGGTACAATATTACAACTGTTATAACTTGGTCATGAAATGCTTCAAGGACCTGTCATCTGACCTGTACTGATTCTGATATTCACTCATGGCATTCCTAGTAGAGCCGATCAAAGTGAAACAAATATGTTTTTTTCTCTGCAAATCGTAGCATTAAAACAATGAGAAATATGGGAATACATTGCCATAACAAATGATAAGTAGAAATTCCCAATTATACCTACTCAAGCTTTTTGATTTTATTAATTTTCCTTTTTTCCTTCCTTTGAATAAGGAAGCTAACGCCTCACTTATGTCACATCACTCATACGTCAATAGTTATAAGGCACTGAAAAATGAACGATGTACTTTACGTCAAATGTGTTTGAATTTATATAGTTGATTTTTTATTAACTACGTTTCATGCGAAGCGCCTCCCAACAGGCAGCAGATCTGGGCATAGACACAACTGCAAACAGGGGCTGGGCGGCCCAGCAGGCGGAGTACGTGCTGGGGTCCTCTGGCAGGTCTTACGTCATCGGCTACGGAGTTGACTTCCCGCAGCGGCCCCACCACAGGGCCAGGTCCGCAGTTGTGACACGTATCATTTTACCCAAATTTGAAGTGAAAACTTTCGAAAATGCTGGGAATAGTTTTTCTTTCTCTACTCTCACGATAATTAACTTTCCATGGCTAAGTTGAAGTTGAAATCAAATGAGCGAGATTTTGAATTACTAGTCATTGAGAAAGGAAGCTCGATGACTTTGTTATCTCTAAAGCCATAATCGTTAATCAGGTGCATGAAAATACAAAGACTATGAAACTGCTTTTGAAAATGAAATTTATCGATTGTAAGTTGAATGAGGCGAAAACAGTACTTCACGATTGTCAAAGCGACTAATAATTTTTGAGAATAGTGGCTTAGCACGTTTTATCTGTATTGAGACTACTTTTATCTTGACACTTCTTGGTAGTTTTCGAACTACGTATAGTGTGCGTAAGCAGCAGGACTTGGTTTTGAATTTGGCTGCTCTTTTCCGAAGGAGATCGATGGCATAGCAACTTCTCTTCCAGGAAGACAAATGCGATACTTAACACCCACATTGCCTGCTTTACAACCCTATAAACAATTTTAGGCTAACAGTACGACTGAGAAATGCAGTTCATAAATCATAGAACATCCCAATTAAATTTTACGGTATAGCATCTACTACTCTTAATCTTCACAAAGAGAGCATGAACACCAGCAACAGTAGCATTCAATTTTCTTTCTTCTTCTAGTTCCTGCCCGGACCTGTCAGAGCCGTGTGATGGTGCCGTAGCGCTCAACCAACCTGGCCCCAACCCTCACACCCTCTACGGCGCGCTGGTCGGAGGCCCTGACTCGGTAGGCTGGGTCTTCAGCCGACGGAAACAAAACAATTATTGAGGCTGAATAGCCTTGTGTTCGATTACGCTTAGACTTATGTGCAGTGCAAATGCAGTTTAACATGTGGTTTTCAAACGGCATGTATTGCATATACTGGCGCTGTTGCACAGAGATCTTGTGTAAAGAGAGGTTCGTCAAAGGAGCGGGATGGAAATTGTAATTTTCCCTCTACTTCTCCTATCGAATTATTAGACACCGATGCTAAACACCGCTCTAGCACAGCATTTTCGTGCCAAGGTAAGTACTCGATAGAATGTTTTAACGTCTACCCCGGAAAATTAGATCAAGCTCATTATTCCAGAACCGTAACTTATTATACTCTTCATTGAAAAAGAATACAGAGAAACATCTTCGCTTACTTATAAATCATTGGTTTTTCATAACTCAAATAGTCAGTGTCTCCTATTTCAATACATGGTTTATTGGGACACAAGATGAGCAGCTTTGTAAGTTTTGCTGTACCACATTACACATCTCATGTCTCGTCTATAAAATGTACGTGTGCAAATACTTAGAGCATGCATCTTTGCATTAATAATTGTCAAGCATATTAACTAATTTTTAAAATATTTTGTTCATGAAGTGGACTTTGACCCCATGATAAATACAGTAAATACATGTTTTAAAAAAAAGGCCTAAGAATACAAACCCCGAACAAATCGTACGTAAAACACCCTAATTTTGCAGTGAAAAGATATGAGGTGGAAACAAAAACGATGCTACACTCGTTCCTGCTGCGCAAAAGATTCCTTTTCTTCTTTTTTCTCTCATGGTGAAAATTCAAGCACTTTCTTCACTCCAGAGCTGGCTATTTTTGAGATTTTCCTTTAACACTAAAGAAATTTTACATACCATCATAAATTATCTTCAAAAACTGAAGTACAAAGAAATATTTTAATTATACTTCCAGATTAAGTACATGAGTACTGTTCTCTACTAAAATTTAGATAATTCGTATCGAATTGGACACGAAGCGCACAGATTTTCTTTGAGCTCGAGAATTATCTTTAAAATTTATATGTTGAATGAATTGGAAACAAGAAGTATTTCTAATAACTGAACGCGTACAAATTTTGTTTTGGTAGATCACCATTATCACAGATATGATAAATTTTCTAAAATATTTTACTCTATGTAACACGCTGAGAATATGTCATCTGAATTCATTGGCCTCCCCAACACTCAGGCGAAATGGAGATGCTATGTTCCAGAGCCGTCTATATGCATCAATCATTTAAGTTGTACTTCACATCTTTTCGGAGTCCAAGCAGCAGTTTCTGCCAAATTCTGTTCTCCTAACAACGAAAATATATTTCTACGAAACCTGTCTCTAAATGAAAAAACTTATAACAATGGAAAAGTAATTATAATATTTATCAGTATTTACAGGTAGTCAGCTGATTATAAATAATAAATGCAAAAACCGAAGATTATCATCTTATGTATTTTGATATTGCAGGTTGATGGCTACACTGACGAGCGCAACGACTACGTCCACAACGAAGTGGCGTGTGACTACAACGCGGCTTTTGTGGGTGTCATGGCCGCCATGGCCACCTTAACCCAATAGTTTCCAGAACTCTGCAAACAGGTCATCTTCTCTGTCAATTCAAAGAAAATACACTGAAGAAATAAACTGTTGTTTCAATTCCTATGTTATACGTGGCCAGAAAAGGGTGGAACGTCTGTTCCACATCCGGGACTAATGCAGTACTTACGGATCATGATGACTGTTTTACTTTACCTGTTCTATAATTTTGAAATTGGAGCCCTTCAACGAACTAAACAGCTTACGTTTTCTTGCATGTAAACTGCCAAGTTGTACTGCACTATCCTGATCCTCAAAATAACTTAGTGAAAACAGAAGACAAGAAAAGAAACGTAGACTGTTATTCAGATGTATGAAAAAGTTCGAATCCAAAATAATCTTTCTACTGAACCTGTGATGCTCTGTGTATTGTATGTATTCGACGGATAAAGAAAAGAGTGCACATAATTGTGCGCCCGCGGGACAGCCATTCGGGCCATGATCCATTTTAGACCCTTTAGAGGAGTGATGATAATGTGATAGATGAGGGAAGTTTCACTTAATAATGTGACGGATGGAGAAAGTTTTGCTTAGTAATGTGAGATGAGTAAAGTTTCGCTTAATAATGTGATAGATGAGGACAGTTTCGCTAGTTCTTAAGTCACACTGTGTTGAGTACAACGATTTTGATATCAGCGAGCCTGATAATGAACACCATATGCGTTGTATCGAATATACGAATGCAGTGCATATTTGCTACATATACATAAAGTTCTTATTTCAACACTAATTAACCATGTGAACTTTTGCAGGCGGGCAATAACCGAAAGGATCATAATATTACAAATCTTTATAGCTTTTCCCGTCAGAAAAAACTTATGGAAAAATTTTTACGAAAAATTTTATATTATGAAATTTTATGAAAAATGTATGAATAATGACCTGAATTTTATTGACAAAGGTATGAGTACGTTGTGTTGGGAAAGTAATGAGACTGAAAACACTGAATACGAAACGAAATCGCCATCGCTCCTCTATAAAAAAGTTTTATACGGCGTCGTTTCGGCACTTACTAAATTAATATTAAGAACAGCGCAACCGACGAGCTGAAAGTTATTCCTGCAAATCCTTTGGTCACTTTAACTATAATTTTGAATAACCTGACTAATTAACAGAGTTTTAATCAGTTTCAAAACCCATTGAGTTTTGATCGACTTACAATGAATTAGGTTTTATCAATTTAACAATAAATTAAGAATTTATAAACTTAGTCATCCAGTGGCCTTATGGCAGTTCAACGATAAACAAATTCTCATTAGTTTAGATAGAGTTCAATTTCCGCATAAGCAAAACGTGTAGTCGATGCGAACGCGTTGGCTCGATAGTGCAATGCAATTTTCCAAAACGTAATGATGAATTCCTGCCAAAAACAACGTAAAATTTCAGGCTTCGCTATTTCAGTATTGGCAGAAAGTATTCGTGCCCCTACGCTAGCGCTTTAATTTTTACTCTAGGTCAAAAGCTAGTCATTGTAAGGTAATGAAAGTAACATATTCTTTTAATAATACACATGTAAAAGTATACACAAAATTTCAGATTTGCATACAAAACAGTATAGAATTTACAAATATTTTGAGAAAATCTGGAGTCAAAAAGTATTCATTCCGAACAGATTTTCACAATTAACCAATTGACAATTGTGTATATATCTGCTAAATTACATTTGCCAAACGTTTGTCATAATTTTTTGATTACTTAATGCAAATCACATGTGAAAGTTGGGGAACCCATTTTCTTCGAACGTCGTTTCTAGCTTGATAAGTTTTGGGCATCTTCCATAAACTTGGGCCTTCAGTTCTGGCTACAAATAAATTTTTGGGTGAATTGAGTAGTGGTAACTGTAATGGCTATTCTAAGACATTAACGTATTTCTTATTCATGAATTCAGTGACTTCTTTTGCCTTGTACTTCATTCGAATCGTTGTCATGTTGAAATCACCATCTTCGTACAAGTCCAATGTTCTGAGATTCCTTCTTCAAGTTTTAGTCAAGTATTTACTTAAATAGTTTTTCCCCATAGTTCCTTCAATGCGGTGAAGCGTACCTATACCAGAAGTAAAAATGTAGCCTAATAAGATCATGAATCCTCCACCATGCTCACTGTAGAAATAGTGTTTCTAGGGAAGTAGCGGAAAAGGTGTAGATTTGATCATAACGATAAGAATAGAAGGAAGGAAAATCGATGCCACATGCATCGTTTTTGCGAAAAAGCAGAAGCGGGAAAAAATTACAATGCTAAAATAAGATGTTCAAATTGAAAGTTTCGACTGCATTGGTCATTTTCAACATACTGTACACAACGAAAAACAACAATAACAATGACATTGTCCATTGTAGTGGTGAGCGTGATGGCCTAACAGCCGGAAGGAAAAGTGTTCGAGTCTCGGCTCAGGTTGGGCTTTTCACGTGACCACGGAGTACTTCTCTTGGAAAAGNCACATTCGTCACATCCCTCACCACACCAGTAGTTGTAAAACATTTAAAACCCAACGGCAAAACGTGTTGGAATGAATAAAGGTTCAAGGAGTTTTACAAGAAGAAAATGAAAATAACACTTAAACCTAATTTCCAATTATTTATTCTTGTCAATCAACACAGAATTAGCTCCTATTTCATGTTCAAAGATAAACTTTCCAAAGGTATTCTCTCCTCTGTTATTTCTCAACATCGTTGTGCATATTGTGCATCTGTATACGTGGGCTCTACGACAAGAGCTCTCGCCATTCGTGAGGCGGAGCACTCGGGCAGGAGTCTCTGAACCAATCGACCTATTTATTTTAAACTCCCTTATTCTGTTGTACGCGACTCAAAAGCGCGACTCAACTCTTTGTTTAGAAGATTTCAGTGTTTTAGTATCCGCTTCTCATCCCACTGATCTCAGAATACTATAGTATCTTTTTACTTCAAAACATGAACATGTTTGAAAGGATATTAAGTCAAGTTACCCTCTGCAAATTTTTCCGTAATTCAATTTAGGTGTAAGTATTTATTCCTTGCAAAATTAATTTTTGATCAATGTCATAGTCATTTTTGGTTCTCTTTGTTTACAGTTTATTGAAAATCACCAATGTGGTCCAACGTTCAAATTTAGGGTCTTATTTTAGCATTGTATTTTTTTCTCCCCTTGCTTTTTTTGTAGAAACTATGCATCTTTTTTTGTCTATTTTCGTCGAAAAGATGAGCAAAAAGCCAATCTAGAATATTCGTCAATGATCATTGTAAGTTATGAAAATCTGTCCGGGGCAAATTTTCTATTCCGTGTCTTTCTAACGATGTTTATAAATTATTTTTGTTTTTCATAAAATTCTAAAATTTTGTATATGATTTTTCATACATATTGTTAAAAGTATGTGCAATGTGCTAGTTTTATCACCCTGTAATGGCTAGTTTTGAGGTATGATCAAAAAGCTTTCGCTGCTGTTTGGGTACAAATACTTTCTGTATGCACTGAGACAGCTGCTTGTTCAGAGGTGTCACTCGAGTCTAAAAAAGCTGCGGCAAAAACACGTACTTCATCACAACTCTTCAATTCGGTGGGCAAATCGAAGAAATATAATACCTTTTTGCATAGAGTAATTCACAGCAATTTTACTTTCAATCATAACTAACTACTCATTGACTGTGTGGCACGGCTGGGAATAGTTCAGCTCTTAGAACGAAAAGATAGCAAATGTATTTCTCATCGCGAGATCTGCACCAGCTGACGAGAGATAAACTGACGTTCGCCCCAAGGTCAAGAAAATTGTACATCAAGCCTCGAAACATTACTTAAAGCGACTGAATTTGTCCCGCCTTGCACTTGAGAAGAAGCGTCAGACAAAGTCTAGGACGTTCTGATCTATCGGTAGCTAACAACCAACAGAGAAACATGTTGCGCTGTGTGGAAGTCGTCCTGGCGGCGACTTTGCTCGTCAGCATGGGTGAGTTTACAATTTCGAAATTTATTATGTTTGAATTAAAAGTTTTAAAAATTTCGAAGCAAGTTGGGACATTTTTAAAGAGCTACTATTACGAATATCTTCAAATTTTGACCTGCTCACACGAATAAAGTTAGAAGGCAATTAATGTAACTTGTACAACTATACTAACACCAATATATGTAAAATAATCCCTTTCATTGTCATACACAGTTTTTGGGTGCTTCGTAGCTGGCTTGGTTGGCTGGGCTCTCCGTCCCCGTTATCAATATTTCACGCGAGAATAGCATTGTGAGCGTAATTTCATTCTATACACATATGAAAATCTCACAGCATGACTGACGAATTTAGATAGGGTAAAATTGATGTTCATCTGATCCAGTAGCGCTGATATGCTGCAGTGTCGTCGATAGGGTACTGAATGTCGCATCGTAAATTGATGTAACCTTAAAGAAATTCAAAGCACCATTTGGAAGAATAAGATATGACAGTGTTTTGGTTATCATAGTTTGGAAATGAAGAACTTATTTCTTAGGAAACAATGAGAAACATTTGTGACTCGTTACCTGCTGCAATGGAAGTATATTTTACATTTTGAAAATAATTATTCTTAGTTCCATCATTTCACACCGGTTGTGAGACAAGTAAAATGTACCAAACATGAGATCTAAGGAAAAAATGAAACTTGAGAACATTTTAAATGTTTATTTTCCTGCTTTCAACGTAGCATTTTTGTGAGAAAAACGTAAATTTGAGCGATATATGGTATAAATTTAAAAGTGTTAATCTCATAAATAAAAAACAATGATCAATGTTGATACGCAAACTCATTGTTACTGAACCCTTTCAGGAGATGTAAGGGAGTTGTTTTTTCCTTTTTGGGTGCAAAGAAATTTGTTGTTAATGTAGTTGCAAATTGTAAAAAATTTGAAAATAATTGCCTTGAACCTACCAGAAGTTCATGGAGAGTGAAAGTCTTACCTCCGTCACGGTGTTTGCAGGCCTTGCAATCGATAGTGAAATCAAGTTTCTCAATTTCTCAAAGCTTCCTCAAAATCAGTAGTGCTAAGTATACAAAGATTTCGGAGACACGCATGTCACCCTGGATTAAGAAAAACTTTGATCTACCAAGTAATATTCGCTCAAGACTCAGGGTCTGCTCACAGAGCTAATACTGTTAAGTAGTTTCCTAACGCAAAATTGCCGTTCTCTGTACATGAAGATATTTGACCGCCTAGCTTACTAGATTTGAATCCTTGTGATTGTTGGCTGTGGTAGTGTTAAAGAAAGTGTCTAATGACCAACCTAAGAACTTTGTTCATTTCCTGAAGTTGGCTATCAAGTGAGGATTTCATTTACTTAAACGGTACCATGCATTGAACGCCTGTAGGTCCTTCAGCAAGCGTATCCAGCAGGGCATTGATGTTGAGGGATCGCATATAGAGTGAATTAATAACAAATCTATGAACTAATAAATTTCACGCAAAAATCAATTGCGTGATGTTTTATTTACCATCTACATAATGTTTTAGTTTTTGGTTTATTGGCGCTAATCTATCATTTCCATCTCCTGAATATTTAACTCAACCGACAGAACTTGATATGGCGCTGGACCACCCAACTCTAACATAAGTTACAGTTATCAATCGCTGAAATCTTCAATTTGCCACAATTAACTGTCTTCAAGGTATTATTCGCAAAAAATTATTGCTATGAAGCATACTGAACTATATCAATACAGGGCACCTGCCTTCAAGCCTATAGAATTGGATGATCTTTCTCCATCAATACTTAGCTTTACACAGGTATTTGACGAGTGTTAAAGAGGTTCTTGCCTCCTTCCACAGGGAGTTAAACGTGTGCGTACGAGTTCATCAAAACATTTACACTTGCAGACAAATTTTCTTTCATGAGAACTACATATATATATAAATGTATATATGCTATGCTATATATATACAGTATATATATATATATATAACTTCGTGTTACTGAACTCAGTGTGTACGGCATCATCGTCGCACGCAGGCAACACGAGATGGTTCTGACCAGAGCTGGGGATCGAGTGGGGCTGTCTAATACCCCACTCTGACTCCGAATGTAGCTAGGATTTCGACTCCAACTCTGACACAAACTCCTATAATTCTTAGAATCGGCTCCGACTTTCGACTCGTGACTCCAACTCCTAACCATTATGAAAATCATGTCACATCGTCAACAATGGTAAAGCAGCTGGCTGAAAAGTTTTCCATAAAAATAATTCATTATAGTCACTGGATACAGAAACTCAAATTTTGTATAAAAAATCATTCCTGGAGTTCTTAAACCAGATAAAAAATTGATTAACTGTGACTAACTTCTAAAATATAAAATCTGTAACATCAAAATATGAGAATACAATCTAGATTTTACAAACCTTCATAAATAGTGTGTAGCATGTGGCTAGCAATACGACTCTTTTATACATTTTAACAGAAGAATTTTACATTTTCTAAACTTGAATGATAAAAATTGAGATTCAAGATCGATTTTTGAACTGGTTAATAGAGCATATCACATGTAATTAGTATTATATCAGAGACTTGAGCAAAACTTAAGAACAGATTGTATTTTGCTGCTGTCGTTTTGCTTTGTGATCGCTATCATTCTCAAAATTATATTCAAAGTTTTTATCGGAACATAAAAAGAGCCTATAAGTTCATTTGAGCATAATACATACTAAATACCTAAATGCAGTAAAACTTGAATCTGTAGTAATTAATTTATCGTAAATAGTTAAATATCTATTAATTAGGAAATTTTGTAAAAAATAAAGTTGAAAATCATAATTTAACAGTTGACGTACAGAAACAAAAAAGCTTAGTTGAGTTCCTCCTCTGAAGCGTTTTGGTCTGTCCTGACCAGCCCGAGTACTGAAGAATCAACACTCACTTGTGTTTGTGAAAATGCTGCTATCGGCCAAACTATTGCATTACGCATAGCGCAGCATACTGCTTTATGGTTTCACGAACATATATCTTTAATTTTTACCCATTTGCTTTACCTGATACAATGAGTCGTGAAAGCTATGCTGAAAACATGTCAAGCCTTTGATCAAATAAACATTATCAGTATTGAACTGAATTTCTGGAGTCGCACTAAAGTTCAGGCTCTGTCACCGACTCGTAGCTTCCTTGGGAAACAGACTCCGACTGCACCAAAAACCCGCGATTC
Source organism: Orchestia grillus (assembly GCA_014899125.1). Classification (NCBI taxonomy): domain Eukaryota; kingdom Metazoa; phylum Arthropoda; class Malacostraca; order Amphipoda; family Talitridae; genus Orchestia; species Orchestia grillus. The sequence continues at coordinate 12,366 of VOMN01034398.1, forward strand.
CATGTGACTTCGACTCCAAATGTACAACCCTAGTTCTCATCAGGCTTGTCGTGACCGCCGCTAATTATAAATCATGCACAGAATTTCCAGTTAAATCTCAATGCTCAACTAACTCCTCTGGGGTGCATGAGTAGTTTCTGCACTAAGAATCTCCTAAGGAGCATCATAAGCATTTTGTTGTGCTGAATTTACAGTTAAATTGGTTACGTTACAATACCTGAGAACAACGCTGTGCTCACTGAATATTACCATTTTGTTTACCCGCTCATCTAGCTGAGACGGTTGGATGATTCTAACAACAAAAATTTCTGATGTTCAAATGACTCGACCCAGAGCTGCTCGCCTCTACTGCGGATGAGAGTCCCTGCGCCCCCAGCAGTGACGTCAACACCTACGACTACAAGCAGGTGATGATCAAACCCCGTGAACTGCTTTTATGAAACAAACTCTTTATAATTTACTGCATCAGAATCTATGAGAATTTTCTAAATCCATTTTCTTGGTCGCTACCAGCAAAAATCGGTCCCAACGCCCACATTGAGGATTTTTTCTTCGGATTTCAGTCTGATCATGGATTGATATCGCAAATCTAGGACCTAAAATGTATAATGAGCCACGAGTAAGCTCAAATTTCTGAACCTTTATTTTGCTGAACTAAATTTTTGCCCACTTTATGACAAAGCCACCGTTAGCGATAGTTTTTTCACAGTGTTTTATGCACCAAAACATTTATAAATGGTCAGAAAATAAAACTGATCCAATTTTTTACCAGTTTATTTACTGTTGCAAGGGTTAGAGGCATGTCTTCTACTCCATACAATATTTAGAGAAGGTTGATTCTGATGCTAAGGTATTAACTACATGTCTCTTTTCCTTTTACGTAAAAAAATTTCAGTAGCTTACTTTTAGAAATTTATTTTCCTTATGCCCTTTTTCCCAGGCGCTTTGTATGGCTATCCTCTTCTACGAAGCTGAACGTTCAGGGGCTATTCCGGCAGACCAACGGTTCACATGGAGGAACGACTCCGCCATGACTGACGGCGCCGACAGCGGCGTAGACCTCACCGGCGGTTACTACGACGGTCAGTGGAGGATATTGAGCAAGTTATTATCATAAACAGTAAAATAAATTACGACAACAATGTAAAGGCCTAAGCGTCGTGTGAAACCGAATTAATATAAGTTTTGGAGTGCGAACACAGTGTGTGGGAGCTCACTTGTATCGTCTGAGGAACTAAAGCGTGAAATTATCAACATACTGAGGTACAGACAACGGACGAGCTAATGCAACTGCATGCTTTTATTACGCTAAAAATAACGCCGTGTCTATGGGCCTCTCTGGGGTCGAGAAATACATGTTTTCCATATCCATATTTACATGGAAAACATACATTTGGAGTGAAATATTAACATTCCATATATATTTCGACCAAGAGACAGCTCATTTAGGGAGGAAATTTTTCAGTTTCTCTATGATGCTCATCAGTTGCTTACCACTCTTGATAATGCAGGAAGCTCCTCTCAGAGCACATCAATGCTGACTCGGATGCCGTTCCCGACATGGCCTTACTATTTCTTACTATTTCTGTATTGAAACGGAAACTGAAGGCCGCTAAAATGGAGTACGAGCGAGAGAAATTTTCTCCCCAAGGCAAGTAATTTGCCGGTGAGCGAATTAATGAGCAGATTCAAGCTACGGTGGTTTTAGTGAAACAAGTTAGTTAGTCATTTGTCACATCTTCTCAGATATTTTCAGAAATATTCGTTTCTTCCTTTTATTTACAGTGCAAGCTGTGCTCTTCACATACCCAAGCAAAATATCATGATTCAGAACATATTTTCAATAACATATTTCGTACATAACGAACTATTATTGACAGAAATTATTTTACATATTTATTTTTCGCTCGAATGACCATTTTAGCCTTGTAGTGCGTTACTTTTATTTTCAGGGTTCGTGATTTATAATATTTCGAGGCTAGACCTTCAGACGTAAGAGCAAAGCCGTGGGGTAAAACTGAGACAAGACACAAATAAAACAGTTCTTCGGGTGCATTTTTTATTATTCTTCATAACCTCTTTGACAAAGCAAAGCTAGAAAATTTTAATTGACTGAATTAAAACTTTACGATAAGTATGGCACCTAAATGCAGCTTCTGAATTTCAGCTGGGGACCACGTCAAGTTCCACTTCCCGCTCTCTGGCAGCCTGACAATCCTCTCCTGGGGAGTGATCTTGCACAGGGAAGGATACGAGGTGGCAGGTACGATTTGTGGACTGTTGCAGTGCTCCAGCTTGGGATTGTCGGCTCTTAAGTATGTGTGGCTATGTGCCTGTGAGTGACTATGACTATGTGCCTGTGAGTGACTGTGACTATGTGTGTGCCTGTGAGTGACTGTGACTGTGTGTTGTGAGTGACTGTGGTTCTGCACCTGTGATTGGTTGTGGCTGAAGGCCTGTGAGTGACAGTAGCCCCTGTGAGTGACTGTAGCTGGGTGACTGTGAATAACTGTGGCTTTGGGCCTGTGAGTAGTAGTTGCTGAAGCCTGTGAGTGATTGGGTTTATCCCTTAGAGAAACATATCGTCACGTACATCAGAGACATGCAATGGAATCAAATGGTGCTAAATTACTGACGTTGAGCTAGTCTGCTATGACACCAAATTCTATGTTATTCGCCATATCGAAACAGAGAAAATATAAATGTGAAGAAAATTTTGAGGACGTTGATCATGTGTATTAGGAAAACGTTCTGGCATCCCTGCGGTATACCGCGACTAACTTTCGCAGGATTAAACGCTAGTTTCTTTAAATTTTCTTCATTTTCAATGCGAATTGCATTTAAATTCCTGTTCACAGAGAGTACGAAGCATGTTAAGCCTTCAAAACTTAAACTTTGAATTTAAAGTTATAAGTACATTTTTCACAAAAGTAGTTTTCCTTTCGGAATTATTCAACCTCAGCTCTATAGTTTCTCAAATGCAATGATCGAACTCATTACGTGAAAATAGCGTTCAAAATTATCTGTATTTTTCATCTCCATACTAAACATTGTTGCTCAATGCTATCTAAAGCAATAAAATCTTTGTTGAAAAAAATTATTAAAACATTGAAGCTACGTGTCATTCTTGTTAACAAGTTTAAGATTACCTCATTTTCTCGATATAAAAACGAGTTAATGCTTCCTACTGAGAAGTTAGGTTCTTTAGTCTACAACTGTGTAAAGTTATGTGCTGTACACATGATCGTACATCGGTATGACGCCACGAAGCCTGTATGCTAGAATACCTGAGTACGGCAGTGCAACGTTTCGAAATAATTCTAAATTATCACGTCCTTCAGATTTAGCGATACGTATTCATGAAGAAAAGAACAATGCCTAGTATGAAACAGCGTTTTTGCGTTTACTACACGTGACCTAAGAATTTTGGAGACCCAAAAGACTTTTGAAAGACTACTAAATATGAACAATACAGATAAGATATATCTTCTTCAAATGATAAATGGGTAAGCAACGTTAAATCTATATCGTGGTCATTACTTGTATGGTTGCAATATAGTAATAATCGTTTTTTATCATTATTTGTTGTTATTATTTCAGAACTGATGATGAAGCTCCTATGGATTCCGAACGTTTCTGAATAAGTGTGGTTAACTTCATCGA